>MQRK01252963.1:0-16445 GCA_001938485.1 Girardia tigrina | reverse complement strand
TATATATAATTAAATGAATTGAGGAACATAATCGAAAGGAAAGTAATAGTTATAATTGCCAAGAAAAAAAGAATTCCTTAAATTGAAAAAAATGATATAAGTCATGATAATTTTAATAATTAGAGATAAAAACAAGTCGCTCATTACATTTATACTTATAAAATAAATTTGAACATAGTTCAGTTGAGTGTTAGATTTACCACTGAACAAACTCCTTATCTTACAGAATCTAAAGACGATTTAAAATTTGATAAATGATTTTCATCGAATTTCAAAAAGCTTTTAAATTTCCTTACTCCGTCAGAGTTGGAAACAGTTGGAACAAAACCAGTATTATCATATTAAGTATTATTTATTTTGGGATTTTCATTTTTGTCGATATTTTGTGAATTATTTGATTTTTAAATTTTTCTTTCTTTCTTTTTTTTGCATTTAAAAATAGCTTAAAAAGTAAATTCATTTTAACGCTCAATTGGAAATTTTATTTATCAATAACTTTTATCTAAATTTTAAAATTTGTTCTAGTAGAATTTCATAATTATTATTTTTATCATTGAATTAATCCCATTTCAAATTAATAGCGAAAGAATAAATACCGAACTCATAGTTCAAATATATAATAAAATCTATAAAATTTATAGAATCATTAAGTAATAATAAAAGTGTTGACAAATATTTTTCTTCTGAAAACTTATTGATTACTGACAATTCTTGAGTGACGGTTACTATTTTGAGATCTTTAATTATTAATTTCTTTTTTTTACTCAGAATTTTCTTTAATGTGTCAAAGCGAATTGAAAAATTTATGGTAATTTAAGAATTTATTAATGCACATGTCATTGACAAATTGTTTTGACAGGGTCAATAATAGTATAATTTCTTGGTTTCATAAAATAAACTTTAAGTGTTTTTACTATGTTTTACTCTGTTATTTTACCATGTATATATTGCCTCACATCTACATGATGAGATCGAAAAAAATCCAAATTAAAACTTGTTCTAAATTTCTTAAACTTTCGCTCTAAATATTAATAAACATTTAGTGAAAATAAAATGTGTTTGTTTGATAGAATCTATATAATTGGAAATTTTGTAGTGCATTTTTCTAAAAAAATGTTCACGGACGCTGAAATCTGTAGCAGTATTCGTCTTTTTGTTTTGCACTATTCTTGCACAATTCTACCATTCTTGGCTGTGTTAAATAAAATTGTTTCTTGCATCATGCACATTTGATTTGGCGCAACTCCTTTAAATTTTTCATTGAAATTTTCTGAGTCCTTTTACAATCGGTAAAACTTGAAAAGGTTAAACAATTAGTTTCTGGTGCTCATTGATTTTAAACTCTTATATAAGGGTGGTGAAGGAGTATGTTAGTTACAACAAAACTGTTTCATGATAATACCTCGTCTCACATACACTACATATTTAAAAGTTTGTGGGTTAGAGTGTGTTCGTATTTACTAGATGTATTTATACTAGATAGATGTAAAGCTTTCAAATCTTAAAACTTCATGTAATTTACAAAATCGATTATGATTTCTGAAATTTGTAAAATAAGTGTCTTTCCTATCAATTGATATTTTATTATATTACGAGTTTTGATATAATTTTAATTTCACATTTAATTAAATTTTCATTTGCTGTTTAAGAAACTCCGAACACAATGATCCAATTATAACAGTAAACTCGTCGATATATTTTACCTAAATATATTGTTTGTACTGTTATTATTTTGTTTTTTTAACTTAAAAAATAAAAATCACAAAAAAACACAGATAAATTTAAAATTATCTTCAAAAATCTCAAAAAAAACTTGATTTTAAAGAATCTGTAACCTAATTAATATAAGCTATTTTTATGGCTAAAATATAATTTAAAAAAAATTACATATCTCTAATTTTATCTAAAAATTTTGAGATTTTAATGTAATAATATTTAAAAATAATAAATGATTTTAAATAATAAATAAAATTACATATGCAAATAAAATTAATCGTTTGTTTTAATTCATCTAATTCTCAAAAATAACAATTTTAAATTTCACAGTTAATGTCATAGTTTGTTCTCGAAAGAGCTTCTGTCTTTTGGCACAGTAGCTGTCAGTAGAACAAAAATAATAGTCGATTGGGGACATGGAATCTTTTTAGTTTTCATGTCAATCAATTGACTTACATTATCTATGAATATTATGTTAATTTACTATATTTTTATACATGCGTAATATATAATTATTAATATATTAATTTATTATCATTAATTATTATAATCATTTATTTATATTATCATTATTGTCTTTATATTTATTACCATCTTATTTATGTTCTATTTATTAAATTAAACTCATAGGGACAAAATTTTCGTTATGAATTTTAAAATTTTATATTAAAAAAAAGATTTTCGAATTATTTCTTTTAAATAGGGAAAAATGATTGTGAAAATATATTTAATCATATTCGCCAACAAAAAGAAATTCGGTCGAGTAATATTTAAATTATAAGTTCCGAAAGCCGATGAGGTTTTCCGCGCTCGTTGTACCGGAAATAAAGAAAATTATTTTAATCGGTTAGGTTTTATAAACCTCCCGATTCGAGAAAGTCCAACGGCCCTCTTCAGGGCCAGAAATCATGATTGTTTCTACCTTTATTGCCGAAAGTTGCTTCTGCATGAAAGCGAGAATCCAGCCGGCCGTTGTGGTCGAAATTTTTTACAGAAACCGAGAGCCGTGCGATATGGTGAACAATAATAATGTCTACAAATATATATCAATAATTATAATAATTAAAGTACTTACAATTCCTGGTAGAAATTAAAAAAAATTGAAAAATTAAACATCGACTTCGAAACAAATAATAAATTTTAAAATACTAATAATTAATTATAATAAATAATTATAATATAAATAATAAATTATAATATCTACGATTTAAAATTAAAACTGAAACATTCAAAGACAAAACTTAGCTTCCCTGTCATACATAACGGGTCTTTTCCGACTATTTATATATGTGTGTGTTTATTTACATGTGTCAGTCACAAACGATTATTCACCTACATGATGTAGGTGATCCGATTGACTTGTTTCTGAAATAAAAACAAAATACTACGAGAAACACCAGTCACATTAACTTTGTCTTTCATTTAATGAAATCCGAAATTTTGTTTATTAGGGAATACCCTTGGAGGCAACTTCGACAAATATCATTGAATGGTGAGAATCTCAAAAAGAAATTTTGCCTACATTTTTATTATTGGCCGAATGATTTATTCCATTCTATCTACGAAATCGGCATTTAGCTCAGCTGGACATTTGTTTTGTAAAATAGTGCTAATCTTGTTCCATCCATTGTTGATAAACTGGTATTTTTAAAACCTGTCCGTGTTTATTTGTGACATTTGTATAACAATACATTTAGTTGGGATTCTATACATAAGATAGAATTAGCGAATGCAACATTCAAAATATTTCGACTACATAAAATCGGAAATACATGATCCACAATCAAAGAATTTTTATGCAAAATTCATTGAGTGAGACAAATTTGTAACAATGATGTGCTTATTGGGACAAAACAATTATATTTGTATCAACTGTTCGAAAAAAATGTTTGTTTAGGAATTTCCTGCAAACATTTTATGCAATAAATTTATAATCCAAAGAATTATCGAAATAAATGGACTTTGAAGAAAATATAGCTTAGTAGCGATGTTTCTCCATGAAGTAAGACATCGTTTAAACGTTTTTATAACGTTTATTATGCTAAACAAATACCGTTTAAACGTTTTGAAATTTTAAAACTTGCCCACGTCTAACAGTGACTTGTGGTTAATAGCAAATTAATGCTGGTCCGTGTTGCTACATAATAGGCTTGTGATTCTTTCTTTCGATATTTTCCAACCAATGCATTTGTCTTTGAGTTTGAATAATAGATAGATGGTGTCAATCTTCATGAATGCATCAGCAATCACAAAATACAAAACACTACAAAATGAAGGAAACTCTAGGCAAGGAATGTTTACAGATTATAGACATGCATATGACAAAGACCAGGAAAACGAGAATGCACGATCACAATGAGAGGTGATCAGTGTCCTTCATTAAAAATTAAAAATGTTGGTGTATCTGATTGTGTGTATAATGATTGAGTGTTGGAAGATACCCCTATCGCAGTTTGCGAATTAGATTGTTGGAAAGAAGTATATGATACATACTGTTTTAATAAAGAAATAAAGACAAATCAGAAAAAGTTTAACAAGGAAGAAATGTTGAAAATATGAAAGCTTAATATTCGAAATAATATATTAATTTATGATATATTAGATATGATATATTACATCACTTGATTCAATTTTACATATACATATTTAAAATTGTAGAAAAAATATATAAATGATTTAATGTACAAACTAATTAATACATTTAGTCACTAAATACATACTCAAGGAGGTATCTGACACTCATAGTACAAGATTGCAAAGGTTCTTGATTTAATATTAAGTCTCCTGATTTCTATTGAATCCGAGATCAGGGTTATCTTGGAATTTAAAGATTTCATTTTTGATCCGATAACAAAAGCATTATTGAATTTATAATCCATGGAATTATAGAAATGAATGGACTTTGCAGAAAATAAAGCTTGCTCGTTATGTTTCTCCATGAAGTTATAGATCCTTTAAAAATTTTTAAAACGTTTATTACGTTAAATGAAGACTGTTTAAAAGTTTAAAAAATTTTAAAAAGTGTCCACGTCTATCGGTGAAATTAGATTTCGTTTAAACGTTTTTTAAACGTTTAATTTGCTAAACGAAGATCGTTTAAACGTTTAGAAAATTTTAAAACGTACCCACATCTACTCAACATCAGAATCATGGTCAAATTTTTCAATAAAGTCACCTCGTATGTGCACGAACTTTTCCCATTGCTTCTTAAGATTTCGAATGTTCCATGTTTTGAGGAGATGATTTGTCTTTCCAATGTACGAGATTAGTTTGCATTCACAATCGAGTCGATCGATAAAGATTCTTGATCTCTTCTGTATCAAAGGATGAGTTTTCTGTTTTACAGAAGGGATTTGATTAACACTCTCAAAAGCCGTTTTGTGAATCATTATTAATAGGATGCTACAAACCATTAATAAACATTCAAAATGGACAAACTAAAGCCGTTTCAAATCTTAAATTAAAATTTTTAAAATATTTTGCAACTATTACCCAATAATATCGTAAATTAAATAAATAATTGGTTCCTTTTTAAAAATTAACTTTATAAAAAAGTAGAATCTAACAAATATCATTGCTGATGATGGAAAAAGAATTTCCAAAACATGCACAATAATCAATTTTTTAAAAAAGCTTTAGCAAAATTATTTTTCAGAATTATTAAATTAGTGTTCATATGACTCAATATAAAGAACTTAAGATTTAGAAATGCAGTAATTATTCAATACTTCTGTATATTTTTAAATTTACAGCATTTATTACAGAGTTTTAGTATCTGTACATACACAAAATTAATTATGCAATTAAAGAAATAAAAATTTTATTTATAATTGATGAATTTAAATTAATTTTGTTGAAGACTCATTTACAAGTTTTAGTTACTTTTACTGATCATCTATTTAATTACATCGTTCTGTTATGACGACTTAAAATGTTAGATCTTATCTTTTGTAACTGTTCTTTGACAGTCATTCGTTTAATTAGATGTACAACTTTCTTCTAACAAATTTTCAAGAATAGTACAAAGATAAGATTATACGTTTAAAGTGAAGACACAATATAACGATTTAAATAAACAGATAATCATTGAAAGTCACTCACACTTGTAAAATACTCTTTTTACAAACAAAATAATTTAAGTTCATCAATTATGAATAGAATTTTAATTTATTTCGTTATATAATTAATTTTACAAAAAGAAGAGTTTATTTTCAAAATATGTCATTGATAATATAAAAATATATCATCTTAATACGTTGCTAGTATATTATTTTATTTACGTACAATATTTATGTACAATAACATTTCTACATTTTTATTTTAAATAAAAGAAATTGATAATTATTTATACTTACTATAAATTAAAATTGACGTTTTAATATTAATACAACATTATATATATATATATATATAGAGTCTCGTGAACGCAAGTTTAGTATTTCGAAAATATAATTTGATTAATGCTTCTTTTATATAATTATTGGACATGTTTCGATGTTTACGTACATCATCATCAGCCATTTTTTGGATGTTTAGTATATGAATATTGAATTGTTTGAATAATATAATTTTAATAGATACATTTACTTTAAAAGGTATATTAGGGATTTTATATTATTATTTATTAAAGTATTATTGGGTAATAATGGTAAAAATATTTTAATTAAAAATTTTAAGTATTGAAATAACCTTACTTTGCCCATTCTGAATGTTAATTGATGGGTTATAGTGTATTATTAGGATAAGGCTCTTAGAAAGCCTAATACTGTTGGTTATGTTGCTGTGCGATCTTGAAAACATCCCAGCTCAACTGTTTATAGCTCTAGCCTTAATTTTGAGCATATACTTCAACTTCTTGAATTTGATAGCATCAAATTTTAGTTCGAATATTGAAAACGATATAAACGCAACTAACAATTTTCATGTTAATACTTTCTTTTTAACATATTTTTATTGGGGTCAACTTCCGAAAGAAATGGTTAATCCGTTCATGATTTAGTCAGACGAAAAACAACCATTCTTAGAAATAATAATAGATTAATATATTAATAAAATCTAATATTGGATTTAAATACCTTCTATTTGTTCTATTATTTGTGTTTATATTTTTTATTTAAAATCGAGGTCAAATAAATATTGATGTCAAACATCTATTTTTATATTTTAAATGTTTGTAAACATTAATAAAATAATCTCTTGTTAATAATTTTGATGATTTTAGAAAAAGGTAATGATGAAGAACGAATGTTCAAGTGCCACGTGCGAATCCAAGGAATGACTTGCTCATCCTGCGTTCATGGAATTGAAAGTCAAGTACTAAAAATTATAGGTTAAAATTCATTGATTTCAAATGTGAAATTATAATATAAAATGAAATTAACTGCCTGTTTATTGAGAGATAATAACAATTTAAATGATAAAGTTTTTGATATCACTTAATTTGTTAAGATGTTCCATGTTAATATACTTTAAAACTCGAATTGAAAGTTATTTTCAAAAAATATAGGAGGTTGGAAAATATTCAAGATATCAAAAATGAAATGAATTAAAGAAATAAAAAATAAGATAAACAAATAAACGAAATTTTTTATTCCTAATATATTCATCCATTATTCATCCTTTTTCGGTTGGGGGATTAATTCGAGTTTTAGTGTATTTAAATCTTTTCTACTGTGTAACTTCTCGTATAATCGTAGATTTTAATATTTAAAAGACGTCCGTTTGTCGGTCGTTTTTATTTTCTCACGTTTTTAGACTGAAATATTTCTAAAATTTCTTTTTTTGTTAAAATTGTTTGTAAAAACAAAACAGATTTGTTGATGACTCTTAGTAAATTAATTGTGAAAAGAAGTATATGTAACTTAAGATCCCGAGAAGATTGATATGCGTTATTCATATTTATTTACACAAAAATATTAGAAAATAACTCATAGATAAAATTTCTGAAGATGGTTTATAAAATCGTCGTAAATTTCGTCACAAAATAGAGTGCAGAATTAGATAATTTGATGTTTTAGAATGTTCTGTTCGATAATTTCTGCGGAGAGGCTGCATAAAATTCCTAAATATTATAGGTTTTATCATAGGGTCACATTTTCTTGAGTTAGATGTAAGTGAATTCGAACTTAATAATTGTCATTTCGTACAAAGAGAAGTCACTAAGAGAATTTCAGGAAATAAATAAACCTGTTAGCATTTAAATAATAATTCACAATTTATTACTCAATCTTTCATTTTAAAAATAGGTTCTAACTTTTTATGGAAAAATATTTTGGTTATACTAAGGTTATAACATAATTAAAATTAATATTTATTATTGTTTTTATTAATCTTAAATATTTATTTTACTTGTTGATTCTTTGAAAATTGTCAGTTTTAGTTTTGTTCTTGAAAAGTCTTTTTAATGATTCTATTGTTTTAATATTATTATTATGTTAATAATAGTAATTATGTTAATTATAGTAATTATGTTAATTATAGTAATTTATCAAAAGTCTCTTCGACCAAGTTGGTGCAGTTTCGAATTAGAGTTATTTCGAAACTTGTTCTCCAAAAGTCATACATTTGATGCTGATATTGGGTCTGGTGCAACTTGATATTTGGAATTCAAATTTGTTTCACAATTTGCTACATGTTTTAAGCATGAAATTTTACCCTACAACAGATTTAATAAGTTTAATCATATATTTGAAGAGACATTTTTACACAGCTGTTTACAAAGCTTAATGCTTTACTAATAAGTATAGGTCCATTTGTTCTCTAAAATACCATTTTGATAAATATTTTAAAGCATTTTATGTATTTACAAATTTGTAAATACTTTTCCACAATATCCGTTTTTCTATTTTTTAAATATTTTTACACGAATTAATATTATTACATTATAAAATTACATTATAACATTTAAATGAAATAATGCACATATTACAAAATAATTCCCAAATTATATATTTATATGCTTACTATAAGAAGTAGATCATATCACTGGATGTACGAACATAGATGAGTTAGGTACATTGATAAATTATTTGTAAGGTATAAATAAACTAAAACTAAATATTGTTATAAAAATTCAGGTGTGAAAACAGTTCTAATCAATTTATTATCAACAATTGGCGAAATAACATATGATCCTCGACTAGTCATGCCATCCCAAATAAATGAAGTCATCAATGATATGGGGTTCGAGTCCGAAGTTTTACTGGTGAATGACAATAATATTGGGGTTGTCGAAATATCGGTAAAGTTAATATTTAGTAATTTTTTACTCAAAAAGTTTCAAAAAAATTATAAACTCATATTTTTTACTTATTTTCTTGCTCATGAATGTATGGTACATATGTTCTGATAAACACAATAGTTGAATACAATTAAATCACGTTCTCCTCAGATAGAGGGAATGACGTGCTCCAGCTGTGTTTACACTATTCAAAACAAATTATCCCAAATTCCTGGGATATTATCGGTCAAGGTTTCATTGACAACAGCCAGGGGGAAATTTAAGTTTGACCGTAATTTGATTGGAGCCCGAGATATCATCGACGCCATTGAAGTTAGTACTTTCTTTTAAAACTTAATGTATCGATATAGTTTAGGATATGGGGTTTGAAGCAAAATTAACTTCCAAGAAAAAAGATAATTTCAATAACCATGTAAACAATACCATTAAAAAGTAAATATATATCATTTATGAAATATTTGGTTCTTGATTAAAATTAAGTATTGAGTCTTTATTAATCAGGTGGAGAAGTTCGTTTTTAATATCTTTGATATTTGGTATTCCAACTATGATTACCATGATGGTGTTCATGTACGGATTCGAGCATAAACATATACTGATAATTGAACCAAGCGGGAATAATAAAACAATTATGATCTCTACAGCACCAATTATTTTTACTGGTTTATCTTTAGAAAATTTACTTTTGTTTCTTTTATCATCTCCTGTACAATTCTATGGTGCCCGATACTTTTATGTTCAAGCATTTAAATCTCTAAAACACGGTACAGCAAATATGGATGTTCTAGTAGTAATGGCTACCACAGTTTCGTATATATATTCTTTTATTGTACTTTTAATAAGTATAATAACTCATCAAAAAATAAGTCCTCAGACATTTTTTGAGACTACTCCAATGCTTATAGTCTTTCTATCGTTGGGTAGATGGCTGGAACATATTGCTAAAGTTAGTTGCATGTATTATTATGCTTATTTAAATAGTTTTTCTCATATAAAGGGAAAAACTTCTGAAGCATTGAGCAAACTTCTATCACTTCAGGCTTTGGAAGCAACCATTATTGGGGAAAACAATGAGGAAAGAAAAATTCCTGTTGACCTTGTTAAAAAGAATGATGTTGTGAAAGTAAACATGTAATATAAATATTCTTTGACTATCGAGTTTTACAAGATACTGCCTGGTGAAAAGATTCCTGTTGATGGAAGAGTTATTTTGGGTAAATCGCTTTGTGATGAATCTCTAATTACAGGGGAGTCAATGCCAGTTGAAAAGAGACCAGGTTTACAATAAATTTGTAAATAAATTGTTAAATATCCTTCTTTGTTTCATGACAGTAATTTTTTTAATGCAATGATTATTTTGTAATGGATAATTATTATTAACCGTAAGTAGGATTTTATTTTGATTCGGTATTTTTTTAGATATTTTATTTAATTTGTTTGTTATATTTATTTTTCTAAATATCCAGTTTTAATAAACTGTTACATAATTAAATAATAATTATATAGATTATTAAAAAAACATATTATGACGCAATACCGATTACTTGCACTATTTTTTAAATTCACAAATAGAAATAATGAACAGATTTCATAATAAGTTATTTTGATTGAGTTCAGCTCCGGAAATATATTTAGACGAAATAATAAAATATGAAAATCTACAGTAGAATAATTTTTCTTCGATTAAATCATTTTAAATTTTACAATTAAATTAATTGTATTAAAATGTTTAATTAATTCCTAATCAAAACGAATAATTTTCAAATAAACTTTATTTGTCACGTACATTAAAACTCGAACTCAATTATCACCAACTTAAAAAACAAAAAATCACAAATATCAAATACTGCAATTGATGCAGTAAAGCAAACACAACAGTTTCCTTTTTCTATATATATATATATATATTATATATATATATATGTTATTATGGAATTTAGAAACCTGTTTTTCAAGGCTTTTACTCAATCGATTTTCTTCAATATTTGCACACTTACTCCTCGATGACAATAAATGATTATGTAAAAATTTGATTGAAAAAAAACTTTCTAAGATCCCAAAATGGGGAAAAACGAAAAATTCGGAGTTCACGAACAATATTAATTGCAAGATATCTACTTATAAATTATAAGTAGTTTATATTAATTTTTAATATTTTTTTTAATTAAAATTTTTAAATTTTAAAAATTTTGTTGGCAAAGTAGAGTTTTGTCTGCATAAAGAATGGATATAAAAAATTAAATTTTTTGATTTACTCTTTTCATTTTTTAATGAAATTTTATTTAAAAGATATTTTTTAATTTAAAAACTATTCCCGTTCCGGAACAGATGTTTTGAATATGATATAGTTTTTAGATTTTCTAATAAATGTATTTATTTAATAAAAGTAAACACAAACTGCATTTCAACTACTTCTTTCATAAATAGTATAATTTTTAGTAGAAAAAAATAACATATGAAAGCATTATTTGAAAAAAAATTATTGTTTAATCATTGAATGACTCAAGTGACTCGAAGTTCAAAGATAAACCAAACATACTGTTTGTATAAGTGTATAAAAATGTTTGCTTTAATGTTATTAATATAATGTCTTTGAAACTAGCATTAAAATAGGCTCCATATGGTCTTCTAATATTATAATTTAGTTTCATATACGATATTTCAGTTTGTTAATGCATTATATATAGTGCCAGTTCATGAGTCTTAGGGGAGAAATTTAGATGTCACCAAGAGTTTTTTTCTTGCGTTAAAATTAAATAGTTCCAACTGTATAAGGTGTTTGAAGATCAATAGCATTGATTTTTATATTTTTGTGATTATAAATATACAACTAACCAATCTCATTTCTTTAGGCTCTGATGTCATTGGAGGAACCATGAACATTTCGGGCATGTTAAAAGTTAGAGTAACACTTGTGGGAGAAGATTCGGCTCTCAATCAAATAGTTAAATTAGTTGAAGAAGCTCAAACATCCAAGGTTTTGTAATTTAAGACTCATTTTTAAAATAATTAATGATATAAAAAGATGATTATTTCTTTGATTTTTACCAAGAGAAACTTTGATTTCTGTTTTCTACATTTTAAAATTCATCCATTTAGAAATTCTGAATGACATCTCAGCATTAATACACTGAGAATTGCTCATTCACTTAATTAACATTTCTCTAGTCGATTTGGTCTTCTTAAATTACACTAAACATTATTTTATTTATCTTTTGATTGTTTGAGTTATGATACTCGATTCCATTGGAAATAATCAAACTACAATTAATTCAAAATATTATCGAACACACTGAATATTTAAACAATAACATCCACTAAATATTCACATAATTAATATTTAAATAACTTCCTCCACTGACACTAGAAGTTCATATATTTTTAATCCATTCTATTCGCCATTGTATCATTTTTCCGTCTGCTAAATTATTTAACTCTAGTTGATGAGGTGATATATTTTTCGTAATTTTAAGTAAGCCTTCTAATCGAAAAGCATCCTTTTTTGTTTTTGTGGCTCTATCTTTACCAGAACTTTTTGACCATCCTCAAAGTTTTTCTTTGTTCTCTTGTTTCTTTCCCACTGTTCCATTCGGTTCGGCACTTTTTCAACAGTTTCTTTAACCAATTTTTTTAATATTTTTTCCATTTTCCGTAAGTGTCACTCCTGCGAGCGTGCAAATTTATTTTCCGTCGCAAAACAATTTCAAAAAGAGAAAATTATGTTGTACTTTGCACAGTCGCATTAAGTGAAAACTCTATTTTTAAAATTATTTTTCGCAACATCTGTAAACTTTAGACCATACTTGTGTTTCATGAATGCATCCTCGTATCTTGCCAAGACTTCTTTCAGTTCTTTATAAACCTTTAATGCCTTCAATATTATCTCCAACATTTAGGACTTCTACCTTTCTCTTCTTGGTGCTCTTCTTTTATTAGTTGCTGCTTAAATTTCTTAATTACATCAGTTCCTCCAATAATTTCTGTTCTAATCTCCTTGACCTCTACTTATTCCTCATTTAGAGACTCAGACTTCCACTCCAATGAAACCAATTTTTTCCCCGACCTCTATGCACTTTCGAAAATGCTAATTCAAAATATTCCATCATGGAGCCAATTGTGATTGTCAAATCATTTTCCAAACATTTTCAATAATCCCTGAGACACCAGCGTCCCTATCCCACAGTATTGACATCATCTGACCACTGATACGAACTTCGCTACACCATCTTCCATCCGTGTCGACCATCATATCCGCACTCCGTTTTTATTTGCATCTATATGAATTCCATTGACGAAATGCTCACAATAGAACTGTTGGCATTTAAATCTTCCTCGAAATTTCTTCCTTGAGTTTCATTACCTCTTTCATATGTTTCTCTGGTACATATCAAATTTAGCTCTGGAATGTGATAGCATTGTCGAAATTCATGTCCACGTTTACCGTATATTATGCAAACACTACTCAACGGGCAATTTCTTCTTGTATATACATGTTTTCCATAACAATAGCAATCTCATTTAGACAATACCTCTTCCTCCAGCTGTGGGAGGCCCTTCACTTGGTAAGACAATTTATTGGCTTGAAATTAAGCTAACTGAACTGGAGTTGTAACTTGTTGTGACTTTTCGGTAACCAAAATCGGTTGTTGACCCCCAGTGATAAAGGCTGTCGAATTGTTGTTTCCGGAATTTTCGACTGATCGTCTTGGAATTTTTGGAATGATTTGTACAGCTTTTTTCCGAATCGCTTCTATTAATCAATGCTTTATCGTCATTGGTTTCGTAAATTCTCGCTTCTTCGCGCATCTCTTCGATCAGCATTCTAGATTTGAATACAAACATCTCCTTCAGCACCTGAGATCCTTATTCTTTTCCGCAACAACTCTTCCACTATTTCGTCCTTCCTTCGTCTCTGAAACTTTTCCATCGCTTCTCTAACTTTCAAATCAAAAACTAAAAACCTTTCATTTTTTTCTGTTCTATGTTACTTGATATATGTTACTGATATCTTCTCGGTAAACGCCTTCGTAAACTACTGTTTTGCTTCCTCATTGGAGATCGCTTTCCTATCAGCTTTGAAATTTTTATCTTCAGCGTGATCTTTCAGCATGCTATCGAACTATGTAGTGAACGTTATTCCCATAAATTGTGTCCATCGACACATATCTGAAAATCAAAATCCTGCTTTCTCATTACAATTATTAAACTTATATCTAATTTCTAAAAGTTTTTCAGATATTCTTAATTCAATTTACTTATTTTTTTCAATATATTTTCGTAATATTTTATTTAATTGGACTATATTATTTTGCAAGGCACCGATTCAAGAACTTGCAGATAAAGTGGCCGGTTTATTCGTACCGGGTGTTATTGTATGCTCTTTTCTTACATTGTTAATATGGATAACAATAGGTTATCGACGTCCTGATTTGCTTCCGGGCTACTCAGTACTAATAAATAGATATTTGTTTTTACAATCAAGTCATTTAGTCATATTCAGATAATACAGAGTTGATATGGAAGTATGCATTTCAGTTAGCTATAACCGTACTCAGTGTGGCTTGTCCATGTTCGTTAGGCTTAGCCACCCCTACTGCTGTAATGGTAGGTACAGGTGTTGGTGCTATAAATGGTATACTAATTAAAGGAGGAGTTCCTCTCGAAAAGATGCATCAAGTATTTCATAATTTATTTACAAAACAGTAAAATTATTTACTTCAACAGTTAGACGTAATTGTATTCGATAAAACTGGAACAATTACCGTAGGTAAACCTTCAGTAACGAATATCATCATGTGCATAAAAAATGTGACGAGTATTATCGAAAAAAATATAATTTTGATGTTGGGAGCAGCCGAATATTCCTCAGAACATCCTATCGGAAAAGCAGTATTGTCTTATGTTAAAGAAAAATGTGATATAAGTGAAATTCCTGAAGTAAGCATTTATTTTTGATCGTTTTTCACCTTTTAATCTATGTGATTCTCTTTTACATATCTTCTTTGGAAACTTCTCTGATATCAAATTGAAGGTGTGTATTCCACTCTACTTTATAATTGCAAATTTTTTATTCTAAACTTGTTTCACGTTTATATTATAATTTCCCATAATTTTTTTTCCAAAGAAGGATGACAGGTAACAAAAGAATAAATAGTTTTTGTTTAAAATATTTATTAAAAAAAGAATAAAATAAATGATTATTTATTATATATTTATGTACTGAATCTGAATAGCGAAATAAATTTATTTATCACCGATTCAAAGCCTGTACCACTTTTAGTTCAGATAAATAACTCCTTCTTCTACTAGATTGCTAATTCTCCACACGCCCCCTGTCATTAAGGCACACAAGCAGACACTGCTGGAGCAGGTTTGCCCGATCACTGCCACTCCCTTGAATTTCCGGACAGACGAATTCCTCGAATCTCACTGGGGGCCGAACATCCCTTTGTGGTCTCCCGGCTGGCGACTCTCCTCGCTCTTCTAACTTGCATTCGACGAATTTCTGCCTGGCCCGATAGCTGCTTCCACTAGCCACATGCGGATCATCCGTATTCCTGATTTCGGTCCGTCCGATATCATTACTGTTCGTAACGGGTGGGGCTAAACGCACGTCACTTACGTGGTAGGGCCTGCCATCGACTTCCAATTGATGAGGCAGATGCAACACAGTAATGGTTGCGCATCTCCAGTGCGACATGCACTAATACGGTGGTGCGGGTGTCACAAATATTTCTTCCCGTATCCGAAACTGGTTAGTTCTAATTTCTCGACTCCGATTGATGTCAGCGAGGTTGAACACCTTCGGCAACAATAGTCTTCGTCTGTGTGCTAAGATGGATGAGACCGCAATGACGCAACTTGCGTTTTGGGTTGCGTTATACCACGTTACCATCTCACCCACCGGCCTGTTACTCCAAGCCATCATCAGTTTTATAGTCATGTGGCCTCGTTTTACAATTCTGCCGCTCGGATGGTTTACACATTTGAAGTGAGCTTTGATACGCACTCGTTCCAGCAGTCTCGATATGCCCGACCTCCTGAAGTGCAATAGTTATTGAGAATTACTTCCTGTGGTAGACCGAATTAGTTCCAGACGCTGTTCATCACGAAGCAGATGCCCGCTTTGCTCTCCGTCTCAATTTGGCACCATATCATGAAGTGCCTGGGGCCGCAGTTGACCATGGTAAGGAATTTTGCAGCACCAACGTGTGTTACATCGACAGCAACTCGGGTCTACGATTTCCTTACCCTGAGATCACCTTTCTCCAACTGAATTGGCGATGGGTCGATTGATTCACACTGCTCTTATTTGTCTTCTATCACCTTTCCCTGACCCCATATTGTTCTTGCTAGATAAATCTATCTTATTTCTCCGAAATGATGCATTTCGTGGAGTTGCTTAAGAGCGTCCACTGATTCCCTTTGATCTCCGACAGTTACAGCTGCTGCCACCGCAGGGTTTCTAGTTAACACCCAACATCTGGCT
>MQRK01252962.1:9356-24098 GCA_001938485.1 Girardia tigrina | reverse complement strand
ATATATACATACTCATCCTCATAACGTTCACCAATATGACGAGGCACATTCTAAACACTATTACTACTTAAGAAGCTACTCTCATAACTGAATACAATTCTGGTCCAATCTTCAAATATCCAGTGAAAGTGGTCATATGTCCATTTAAATTATAGAGTTCTTAATCTTTCATTCAGTATGGGTTTATTTGCTGGTGCATGAGCCTTAAATTCTTTTTCATATAATCTGCATCAAACAGTATGCACAGATCTATCAGGAAAATGTGCTTGCTGGATTTGAGTAGCTGTGGTAAATCTATCTGCATGAGCAAGTCTTACCAAATGCCGTTCATCTAGTTCAGTAGTTATTTTTTTTGATGCCATAGTTCAATATTCCACTACCTTTGCTCAATCGTTGACAAGACTTTGCTACCGTGTTCCTTGATATATTTAACTTATCAGCGATGTCTTGATAACTCAAAAGGGCATCAAATTTAAAAAAAATACGTCCACGTAAAAAAAATCAGATAAATCCATTCCTCTTCATTTATCACAGTTAGCGTCCATTTTAAAACACTGAAAAGAAAAGATAAACAGTTATAAGTCAGGATCATAACATAAATACTACAACATATTTCAAATAATAATACAAATTATTAAAACTGATTTAAATTCAGGTACAAAGAAATAAAAACATAATTTATTAATTAATTTATGAATATTTCTTGAATATGAATATTTTATGAATATTATTCTTTCTTATTAAGAATAATTCTTGACTAATTCGTACGCTCAAGAGAATTTCCAAAACAATTTACGACGAATTTTCGCGTTTGACTATTTACCAACAATACAAATCTCGTTTTGATCAGAATCCTGTATATTATTGTATAAAACAAGTTGTAAGTTCAATTTTGTTTAGTGTATTCTCACGATTATAATTAAATTCCATCTCTAACTTTAGTTTTTATATAATCATAGTAAAAAACTAACAATACATCGATCATAGGTGAGATG
Source organism: Girardia tigrina (assembly GCA_001938485.1). Taxonomy (NCBI): domain Eukaryota; kingdom Metazoa; phylum Platyhelminthes; order Tricladida; family Dugesiidae; genus Girardia; species Girardia tigrina. The sequence goes on along the minus strand of MQRK01252962.1, from coordinate 23,103 downwards.
TCTTAGAAGAAATAAATGATAAAAATATTCTTTATAAATTCCTACCCTCTTATTCACCTCAATCCCACTGAGTACTTTAGGAATTTTAAAATCTCTTTTATGTTCTAATGACTCAAAGTCCAAAATTACTCATGAAATGAAGGAAAAGATTAAGCAATTGAGGATAATGAGACGCTTAATTTCAGTAGATATTTTGAATATATGAGATGCATTAATGGGGCTTTGGAAAGACAACCGTAAAGTCCGGTCTATAAGATCACTTTTCATTATTAAAATTTACATTTATATTTTTAACTCATTATTATGGAAAATTTGGGTATATAAATACGAATAAAGAACTCATAATATTCGCCAAATTATTCTGCAATAATTATCATTGGAAACATACTGTAGGATCGAATTTAAATGAAATCTAATAGCCGCCGATATCATTAAAACATTGACATAGCAGCAGCTGTCACCGGCCGGTAGATTTAATAACATTATCATGTCGATATCTTCCGCTGCGAGCGGCATCAAAGAAAGCAAAGCTTTCTTACTTTCTTATAATATATTAATAATAATTTCATAAGATGAAATAACACAAGAATTAAATATTCATTGAATCTCTTTTTTATAAAGATTAAAATTTTAAAGTTTTAATTTAAATTTTTAGACAAAACTCAATGATTTTTAATAGTAAATATTTTTCATTTTCAAAGTTTTTCATTCTCTAATAAATATTTTGAAAATTTTCTCTTTTTCTTAAAAATTTTCTCGTTTTAATTGGATGAAAAATCAATTGTGCAATATAAAAAGGGGAAATGGATGGGTAATAACAATTTTTGTGGATTTGTGTGGGACATGGTACAAAAAGGTTTGGAAAAATTGATTTAGATTCTTTTTGTTTCGTTAAATACTTCATGTTTTATGCTTCTATGTTAAATATGTTCATTCAGTATGAGGAATATTTGGAATGTGGATGTTTAGTGTATTGTTTGCATGTTTAAATGTTGTGTGTTGATTTGGGATTGTGTCTCTCTTAATCAGATGGATGATCAATATTTTAATTCTTGTAATTTAAAACTAATTTATTCAAATTTAGATTTAATATTCAAATTTTTAATTTTTATTATTGTAAATTTTAAATAATTTTATTTTTATAATTTTTTAAATAATTAAATCAAATTAATATTTTAAATAATTATGAAAAATAATTTTATTTTAACCAATAAAATTTAAATTAAATATTTTAAGTAAAATAATTTTCTTCAAGTTAGTTCAGATTTGGGATGAGAAGTATAAAACATTGATTGATGGATCTAAGTGAAAGCGATACTATTGATTGTCATAGAGATGATCAAAATTGTGAATGTAATAAATGTTCTGTCAAATGAGTGAGTTCTCTTAACATTCATAAATTCAAATATCTATCAAAATAAACTTATTAATTTGTAAGCTAGTATAACAAAAAATGGTTTATTCAAGTAGAAATAACAAAATAATAAATATTATTCTAAGAACAGTATTGTACAGTTACTCTTAAATGCTGGTAAATATCTCTTTGCTGCCATTGACTAATCGAATTTTTAATTTATATAAATTGAGTTTTCAAATTATATTTTTAGCAACTCTGTAATCATTTGTTGGTTGAGACTCTTAATTTCAGTGGACATTTTGAAAATATGAGGCGCATTAACCGGGCCTTGACAAGAAAACCATTTATTTACCGTAAAGTCGACCTATAAGACCCATTTTCTTTATTACATTTTATACTTTTATTTTTAACTATGTAGTAAAGAAAATATTGGCATATAAATACGTAAAAAGAGCTCATAATATTGGCCAAATTATTCTGCAATAATTATCCTTGGAAACATACCGTCGGATTGAAATTCTCCAACTGGACGTAGACTTGATTCAAATTGTCATCGGCTTCTCCATCGTAATCCTCATTGATAAATTCGTACTTTTCTTCTTTGATATTACCGCTGTTGTTATTATTATTATTCATCTACAGTTATAGATGAATTTCAAATTCAAATCGAGATGTTAGAATTAAATTTAATTCGGAGTTTTAAAACAAATTACTTTTTGTTTTTCTAAATTTACTATTTTATTATTTTCATTTTTTGAGAATTATAATTCTGGATTAAAATTAACATAAAAATTACAAATTCTTTCTTTTATTTTAAAGTTACAAGCTTGGCGTTTTAATTTTAAATTTTTTAAAACTTTTAAGGAAAATACTTTTAAATAACTTTATATAAATTACTTTTATTTTCAATCGTATTTTAATGACAATTTAATTTTATATTTTATAAATGAATATAATTCTATAATTTAAAATTATAAACAATTAATATTTGCCTCGTGAATTTATAATATTATTTGGTAGCCATATTCCAATTGGAATTACTCCAATATATTTTTTCCATATTTTCTGAATGTTCCGTTTTCACTGTTATTTTAGACGCTGTCATAATTAATAATTATTTGATAGAAAATCAAGACATGATTTAACATTTTTTCTTATTATTAGTGTTAGAATTGATGGGCTTTCCATCATCAAGAACACGAGAATCCATATCAGAATATATTTACCACAACTTTAAAATTTATTACAGAGAAAAATTCCACCCTTTCAAAATAATGACACTAAAAAATTAATTCAAATAAGCAACACCCACTTTTATCATTATTAAATTTTTTAATTATAATTAACTTTTATAATCAATTAATTATAAATTTTAATTTGAAGAACAATCTTTTTCTAAAACTTGTTAATGTCAAACCGGAAAATTTTAATTTATTCTTATTTTACTTATAAAATTTAATTACTCATTACAAATTTTAATTTAACTAATTATTTTATTCTTCATCTATTTATTAAATTTAACTTTCCATCTTATTAAAATTTTAATTTACTTAACTTATTCTTATTTCTTTTTTCTTCTATTCTCATCAATGTTATGCAAATAATCTCATCTTGCATTTCCACTCTAACTCACAAATTTTCTTCTGATGACTTACTATCCCTAACAATTAGCACTTACTTATTTACAAGGCACTGATTTGCATAACATTTTAATGAAATATAATTTAATATTTATATCTTAATTATTAAAACAGTGGACAACAATCCAGGTAATGTCTGTGCTGAATTGGTTCTAAAGCCAGGTATTGAGTACTCGAAATTTCCAATATTCAAGCCTCGCTCACTTCCATTTTCTTTGCGAGAAAAAGTGTCAGAAAGCCTCCAAGAACAAGTAAAATGTGGTATTCTGATTCCGTCAGCAAAGCAATCATGGCATGTCCGATAGTCCCCGTCATAAAGGCTGATGGCTCAATTCGCATTTGCGGAGATTATTCTCACACAGCAAATAAGTTTATAGATGCAGAACAATATACTTTGCCAACCTTCGAGGATATCATAACTTCCATGGCCAACTGCATCGTTTTCTCCAAGTTGGATCTTAAAAGCGCTTATTTGCAACTTCCTCTATCGGAAGCATCTCAATGTTACACCACCATTTCTACTCACATTGCTCACTTTAACTATACAAAACTGCCTTTCAAGTTGCAATATTGACATCATGTTAACTCCAACATACCATTCACAAAGCAATGAAAAAGCTGAACAAGCAATAAGGAGTGCAAAATTATTCTTATCCAAGAATCTGACTGAAATAGGCTCTGTGGAATTCTGTTTACATCAGTTTTGCATCGTCAACAATTTCTTACCTAGTTCAAACGGCACAATTCCCTCAATGGAATATTTGAAACACTCTCCTAAAGTCTTAATGAGGAAAGCACTACTGTCCAATAAACAGGGCACAACGGAAGTGGCTATTCCACAAACACAAATGGGAACGACCATAGTCCCAATATCAGGTGGTCGACTAGCTCACAATGGGGGCGTGTTCCACAAGGAAGCCGTATCATATGTTTAATTACCGCTTGTTTAAATGTTTCAAAAATAAATAATTCATCAACTTTGAACTTGATACGACACTCATCCGTCACCCTCCTTTATTGAAAAGTCAGAGGTCGAATAATTTCAAGTCAAGATTGAATCCATGAATTTTTTTTGTTTGCTTTATCGAAATTTGTACAAATTTTTATCATTTTTATCGAAATTTATACGAATTATAAACTTGTATACGAATAAACTTGTATACGAATAAACTTGTACGAATAATAAACTTGTTCACCTTATTTCGCTTGTATATATAAAAATAATTGATATGTATATAAATAATAATAATGTAAAATAAATAATTCAAAAAGAAAAAAATTGAATTGAATTCAATTCAGTTAGTTTAAAATGTTTGAATTTGATTTTAGAGTCATGTGACTCTATTATTTTTTATCGATTTGCGAGAATATGTGTTAAATAGAGGTGAAGAACTGCTACCCCTTTCGATATGTGCGATGTTGATTGGCTGCACACTAAGGTAAAGACATCGATCGATCGAAATGTGAATAACAATTCACACAAATTATTAAAAAAATTATGAACATCAAAATTTTCTCGAATGTTCTGATTGATTGATATTTTGGACTATTATCTTTGTGATTGTCGACATTTGTACGAATTAATTATTTATTGTCGGATCGATCGAGAGTTTTTAGCCGTTGTCTTTTGTGATTATTTACATTGATTTGAACTATTATTTTGATCAGCGAAATTGACTGTTACACCAATTCTCATTTAGTAATGCAAAATAAGCATTTACTCAAAATTTTGACAAATAATAATATAAATCAATAATAATAAATATATGTATTTATTGATTTATTTATAACCAATTTTATATCCAACGATTCCGAACGTAAATGAAATTGAATTTTTTAACATGTTATTACTTTCTTCAAAATCCATTTCCCAGGTCGAACAAAAGACCGATGTCAAGGAATGACAATTTCTGGTATGTGGTCTTTTGGGAAAGAATATTTTTTTGGATTTGGAATTTTTTTATTGCAGATTTTTATTTTTTTGACTTAATTGTGTTTAAATAAAAATCTATATGTATGTAAATATAAATAAATAAAATTTTGTATTGAATTAATGTATTTTTTCATTTTTGATTTATTAGCATAGAGAAATATAAAAAATATTAAAAATATGGAACGTAAGTCGATGTAGGTAGAAAGCGATTTGGTACGTGTTTTAGATTAAAAAAAATTCCAAAGATTTATAAGCACATTTTCGCCGATCTCAGAAAAAATCTAAAATAAATTTTAGTTAAAATTTAAAATTTAACTAATTGCTTTTACCTCTAACATAATGCCTTCAAATTATGTGTGTTTGTTTGTGTGTATGAAGTTTGTGTGTTTATTGTGCGTATGTATTGTGTGTGCTTTCAATTGTGTTTGTATGTTCATTTATAAGATATATATTTTTATATATCTTTATGACTTAGACTCTATGCAAATGCACACGACATCCATTCTTATTGGTTTGTTGATTTTTACATTATATACTCATTAATTTTTATTATTCATTTTACATAGGTATTTATCTAAATGCCTACCATACATAATTAAATGAGAACGGGTGTATCAGTTTTTTTGTTTGCTTTATCGAAATTTGTATAAATTTTTATCATTTTTATCGAAATTTATACGAATTATATTTGTTTATTCAAATCTGTCGATCAAAACCTTGAGCGAACGAAATTATCAATTTTGTGTTATTGAACGAGAATAAAAAGATATTCCTCAAAATCTCGTTAAAGAAATAGATCTTACATTTCACAAATGACTCCGACTATTAGCGATTTAAAATGGGCCCATCACATTGACAGCGAGGAATACTGCGCGATTCTCGGGGCAACCAGAGGGTCGGGCGGAACAGAATGGATAAATTAAATCTAGAGTGAGCGAATTCGTTCGTGAAGAGACGGGATAAACAACGCGCCTACAAAATGCGGTGGGTTAGATATGATGTATTGATAGATCTGCTTTTGCTCATACCTGATTTCAATTTTATAGTGATTCGATAAATTCAGTGAAGCGGTAAAGAATTTTGATAAACCAGGATTTTTAAAGCCATTTTTGGTGTAAAATGTACATCCAACTTTTGTAGATGTACACCAAAAAATTAGGCTACTTATAGGTAAAGCAAGGGTTCATTAAAAAATACACACACTGCTATTCCACCCACTCTTTCTCCCTCTCGTACATACACGCTCCTACGCAAGGTCATTTATAATTGTATATTTATTTAATAAGTATAAGGCATTCTTTTGTTTTTAACCCTTTAAATCCAAAGCACATGTGATGTAACAATTTTTGAGTAAAAATAAATACGTTTTACTGTACATCCACATTTTCTTAGGTTACACCCAGCTGGAAACCTTAAAAAACACTGGATAAACGATTCTTTTTTATTTTAAAGCGATCAACAACTTACTTATTTCGTACATATGAATCAACGTGAATCAAATACATAGCATTAAACAATGTCAAGTAAAATATGATCCAAATTATCATTCATTACTGATAAATTTACGAAAATAAATCGGTTTCCTGATATTAATATAATTCCTTTTCGCATACAATTGTTCCGTATTAACGAAGTTGATTTCCGGTTCTCTCACAAGATGGTTGAAAGAATTCCAACGATGCTCATTCATATTCGATGAGAATTCGGATGTCGTCGGCTTAAACTTATTATTTTCCATTATATAACAGTTCAATGAAATAATTGTAACAGTTGTTTTGAATTGCAAAGACCACAATAAATATTACAATTGAATTGTAATTATAATGATTCAGATAATCATTATTCTGTTTGATTTATGTATACACTATGTGACGTATGTGACGGTGAAACAAAAGGTGTAAATCGCACTATAAACATTTAAATAATATACAACTGATAAAATGAAGTTTATCGTTCACGGAAGATGAATATAAATTATTTTGCTTAATGAAAAAATATTTTACCTTAATAGTGCTAGATAATTATATTGCCCTAATTAAAGGACTTAAATAAAAAAATATTCACTGGATGTAAGTGATCTTGGAATGGTAATGGGCCGAAATACAGTAACGTTTCGCTATCTGTAGAATAATAAAGTATATTTTAAAAATTCTAGTTAAATATTTACATTCTAGGATTTAATTTGTGATTTACATTCAAACATATACCACAAAATTGCTACTTTTGATTATGAAGTACAGTGTTGACTAAATTGTCTACCGATTAATCGAAATTTACTACCTTTAGAGTGACGAAATTACTAAGGGTCTATGAATACCTTCTGAGACAGATCATATAGTGTTAATTATAGTCATTTGAAAATTAGTTGTTGTAATTGCTGATATAAATCAAACTTCATTGTCATATTGACATAAGGAATGTTCACTACCCTTTTAAAATATTCAAACTTGTATAAAAGGTCCATCTTGTGCTGTTTGGGAAATTATATTTATGAGTTTTATTGATGGTGCAATACCATATTTTACTTGATTGTCATGGAGAGGTTTACTTAATATACACCCATCAATGAGAAAAGATGAAGGATAAACATGCTACATATGATTATTATACATTGTAAGTGTTTTCTGTCTTCGGAACGGCCGAATGATTTTTAAAATTTCTCCCACAAAACTCTGAAAATTAAAACAAATTCTTGATTTTAAATTAAAATCAAGTTTGATATTTATATACATAAAAATAGTTTAATTATTTAATCATTTAACTTAATTATTCTGATAAGATTTTCTCAAAGAATTTAAATTATTATTCACTTCTGTTAAATTAATTTAACACGTCAAAATATTCAGCTCAATTTTATTACCTAACATTCCCCCTTTTCTTTAAAACTTTCGAACTTCTCTACATTTCTCACCATCTGTTTCCTGTGTATGTCTTCTACCCTATAACTCCCATTGTTTTAATTATTGTGTACGGCCCTTCATATCGGTCCTCAACTTTTTACCTGTTTTCTTTCTTGACCCACACTTTGTCCCCCACTTGAAATGTTCTCCTTGTTGGTCTTTCAATATGTCTATTTCTGTATTGTGAGCTTGTGGTAGTGTTTTCTGTCTTCGAGGCATTTTCACTGTACCATGTTTGTCTATACATCTTCCATCAAAATGTAACTTCTGATGGGCTCCTGTGATTGATTTCTGGTGTGTTGCATTATTCGTAAATTCAGCCTCTGGTAACATCTCGGTCAAGATCATCTCCTTCTTCTCCTTTATGCTAACCTGAATGTATTCCCGTATCGCCCTGAATTGCCGTTCCACTTTTTCATTTGTGTTATGATAGTATATGTTTGAGAATATCAACTCTGTTCTTCTAGCCCTCATCATCTCTTTCACCTTCTTTGCTCCAAAGTTCTCTCCACAACCCACGTGAATTTCCTTTGGAGCTCCGAATTTCAGCATCTATTTCGTTAGTTGCACACAATTTAACACAATAATTGCAGTCAACACAATTAATTTACTAAAATGATCTATTATGACCATTATGTATCTCTCTTTGCGTACTATTTCTTGCCATCAGCCACAAATGTCTATGTATACTTTTTCAAACGGTTATTCCGAAATTATTTTAATCGTTTCTTCTTTTGTCTAAAATATTATAGTTTTCGTCTGTTAGCAAATTTACTGTTCAATTTTAATTCCTAACAGTACGTTTATTCAAATGTTTAATTTTCAAAGTAGCATAGTCAGGTTGGAAAAATGTTATATCCAAATTTTCCCTCCATCAAACTCTCACTTTGACATTGGACTGGGATCAAAGGTCGGTCCAATCAGTATGTTTATGTAGCCACTTAATTATAATGTTTTTAGATTGAGTTTCAATCTTTTTATCTTCGAAAATATTATTTGCAGAACTTTATATGTAAGAATGGCAGTATATTGTTTTTTTATTAAAACACGAAATACAACTTATAAAGTATTTCATTTATAAAAATGAAGTAAATTTCTTTAGATGTGAATGTCAAAAAAATACGTCTCATAATAAAAATTTATGTATAAAAAAGAAATATTAAATTATCTTTTAACCTTTCCCTTACCGTGCTGTGTAGTAGCTACAAATTCAGAAACAAATGGTTTAAAATCGATATAAATAGAAATATTCATTGACATTGCTTATGTTAGAAGTCAATATATGATAATAAATGAAACTTATCTGCCAAATTCATGAAAAATATCGATCATCGACTGTGAATTATCAAAAATAACATTGTAGTTCGAACTACATATTTAAGTTATTAGAAGCAATGTGTACACGTTACACAGCATGGTACAGGAAGGGTTAACAAATGAAAACTCAGAAACATTTCACACAACTCTTGTAAGTAGTCGGCGGTAAACTGTTTTAGGTTTAAATGTTTTAGTTTTTATTTTTATTCATGATCAATCTTCTTGCAAAAAGATTTTCAAGTCTCAGAGTAAATTGTAGAAAAAATGCTGAATGATCAAATAATTAGATGTATTTTAAAAATACAATGTTACACAATTCTAGAACCTTATTCTCAACTAGATTAGAGTGACCCTACAAACTCGTTAATCTTTGTCGAGTTTATTTTCTGTTTTTTTTAAATTGAATTTATTATTTTTATTTGATTGTTAAATGATGGAAGTCCAGTTATGTCATAAATGACTTTCGGAAAATAAATGATGTAACAGAATAAAATGATAAATACATTACATTTTTTAATTCAATGACTAATAGTTCTTAGGACTCATTTTGAAAATTTTGAACATTGGGTCATCTATCTTTATATCATAGTTGGGTTGAAAATAAATTATATATATAATATAATTATTAAAAAATTTCTAAAATATGTTTCAAAAAGTTTATTATATGAAATATTTATTCATCTCATTCATTTGTAAGGATATTTCGAAAATAAATCGGTTTTCTTAGATTTACATATGTTTTAGTACATCCTTCTTCGGATTCCTTTGAGATCGTTTGTGAATCCCGGCCTGCTCCATACCTTGACATTGACAACCTCAGTTGCTTGAGACAATATTCGTGATAAGCAATCGCTGCTTTCACTTTGCCACTCCATTCGAAAAGATTCTCTTCCTTTTCATTCATTGATTTTAAAGTTATTCTTTTGTAAATTAAAAAAAATTAATTTTCTTTGATATTATAAAGTTTCATTTTTATTGTGTCTATTTTTGTGTGTCCAAGAAACAATTGATTTAATAAAATGATTCATTTATTTTTGTTCGGTAAAGATAAAATCAAAATTGTTTTAAGCTAAAAAACACAATTTTTTCTCAAATTTTTATAACGATAAATCGGTCGATTTTTACCCAACGAATGATTATTAAATTTTTCATTTATTTCATCACAATCTTTAATTTTGAAATTTTATTTATTTATGAATTTTTACAAATTTTAAAGCTTAGCCTAACACAATTAGGGTGGTCTATTGCTTTCGTAGACGCATTTCACAATGTCTTTTTGTTTAGTTCTGTTGGTAGAAACTTTTTTTACTCATTCACCCATAAACGATTAACACGATAAATATCTCTATAACTTTAATAGAAACCCCAAAATTATTTTTTTTCAATTCAATTATTCGAAAACATTTTCTTTTTAAAATATTTGTGATTAATGAAGACCCATGGTTCAGTAGAGGGAGTAAAATAACAAATACTTCATTGATAAACGACTTTCTCCATACAATAGTATATTTTCAGCGGTTCGGTCTTAAATATATTTAAGTGATGTTTGCACACTCGCTCTCAGTCATGGAAGTAAACTGTAGCCAAGAGAACGGTTCTGTAATTAGTAACTGTTATGTGATTATTCTGGTGGATCTAGTGATTAATATAAATATATTTATAAGGAGACGGTTTAATTACCAAGCAAGAGACTGAATTTAAAATGAGAAATTTCAACCCAAGCGGTTGAGCCCGTATTACTAGGTTAATCACAGGTTGATCTGAATTCCGAAAAAAAGGAAAGCCAAACAATATAGCTATTAATAAAACTAAGTAATTATAAGTGTTAGGGATTAAATTTGAAGCTAAAATTTTTGATGTAGTAAATTAATTTAAATGAATAATAATTACGTAAAATTCTTTATGAAAATTTTATCCTAATAATTAAGTTAAATAATTAAACTATTTTTATGTACATAAATATTTGTACTATATATGGTTGGTAATTTAAATAAATTGGTTCCTTCAAAAAATAACTGAATCATGTTAAAATAAAAAAATTGTTTTAATATTCAAAGTTTGGAAAAAAATCCAAAAAGTGGAAAATTTTTAATTAAAATAAATTTTTACTAAAAAGTTATTTCTTACTTTTTATTATGGAGTATTCGGCCGTTCCGAAAGAAGATAACAATAAGTAATATAACTTACATAATCAGGCGAAGTAAGTGGATAAAGTGGACAAACGTGAGAATTGGTAAGATTTAGGCTAGTTAAATAAGGAAAAACTAAAAACAATAGAGCTTCAGATCGAGTTCATTATGGTATTGATTTGGTGATTAGACACGCAATGCAGTTGGAAGGGACAAATAAGTTACACAACAAACATATCAAGATTTTTAGCCTACCATAATTAGCATATGATACGACTAGGAGGGCCTCATCCACTTCGAAATACTCAGAAATAATAAAAAAATCGATTAGTATCATTATACTTCTCTTATATTACCCTTTAAACGAGTCTATTCAACAAATGCAACTAGACCGTCAACATTACGAGATTTTACCACATTATAACACACAACTACTCACTGTAAAACTCATCAAGATGACCATCGAGACATTTCAGACTTCACTCAATCAGATGATTATCGTTCCGATTCGTTTTCAATCAAAGTTCTCGATATGAACATAAGATTTTGGTATAACCTGTATCAATAAAAGAATTAAACGATAATATCCGGTTGTTAACAAGCACAGAACGTACATAATTAATTGATGTATTTATTTTTGTTTCGAATTCATGCTTCAACATAATAGATTTGGAGAAAAAATTGTAAAAAGTTTCATCATTGTTGTGAGGACAATTTTCATTAGCATCTTTATTATTTTCACATTAGAATCATTACAAAGCTCGAAAGATCTTTCACTGTTTGACATCGCTCTAATTGTTTTTTTAATTTTTATTTTTAGTCATAATTATTCAAACAATTTTTTCTAATTCTTTTTAAAATATTTATTTCAGAAAAACTTAAATTAAAAATAACAATTTTAACCATTTCTTTATAAAAACTCTGAATATTAAAAATTTTATAAAATTGTTAAAAATGAATTTAATTTTAATGCTTTTCTTTTTGCTTTTTAAAAATATATTAAACTTAATTTTAATTGTTAATTTAAAAAATATAAACTTATCAAATTATTATTTTAATTATGTTCGAATAGTCAATCGTTTTAAATTAAAGAAAAATACTAATTTCCATTTTGGTGGGAGAATCACCATTCTAATTTCAACATACTCAAATCAACATACAACATCAATACATTCACACATTGATACAATTTAAAATATTCCTTACAGTATGAATGTATGAATGTTGTATGTTGATTTGAGTTGAACTTAGTATGGTGATTCTCCAAACCAAATGGAAATTTGTATTTTTTTATTTACATTGATTGATTATTCAAACATAACTAAAATAATAATAACGAAATGAGAATAATTTGATAATGTGTTGCTCGAAAAATTTAATAATGAAAAATAATAACTGTTAAAAATTACAATTGTTTACAAAAACAATAAAAAATGGTGAAACTTTAAAAAATTCCTGTTTCTGAGCGGTCGGTCTGTTTTCCAGATGCACCACGATCGAGAACGAGAATTCATGCCGGTCCCCTCGACACTTTGCGCACTGCACGCGATCATGGATTTCGTCAATGCTGGTCAGCTCATCGAGCGTTGACTAAGAGCATTGCTTTTCGAGACCGTATTAACCGGATTTGACCGATACGAGCCTGTAATCTGACCAGTGGGATCGATTATATGGTCGGGGGGATCGATCGAAACCAGAATCGCCACCCTCCACAGATAACTTTATATTTTTAAAATTAACAATTAAAATCAAGTTTAATACTTTTTTAAAAAAGAAAAGCATTTAAATAAATGTAAATAAAACTAATAAAATTTAAATTTCATTTTTCACAATGTGATAAGCTTTTTATTATTTTCAGTTTTAGTATAGAAATGGTTAAAATTTTTTATTTTAATTAATATTTTTAGAAATAAAATATTTTCAAAAGATTTAGAAAAATAGTTCGAATAATCGATAATGTTTGAAAATAGAATCGTCTCAATGTTCTTAACAATTGTCAAAGTGTCATCCTTAAAATACAGTATTAATTTTTGAAAGAATCTGATTGGCTGATCAAACAATCAATTACATTAAAAGAAAAACTAATAAATCAAAAAATTAAAATTTTTATATTCTTTCATTATGCAGAAAAAACTATAATTTGCCAACACATATTTTTAAAATTTAAAAATTTAAGATTTAAAAAATACATTAAAAAGCAATATAAACTACTTATAATTTATAAATTGATATCTTGCAATTAATATTGTTCGGGAACTCCAAATTTTCCGTTTTTTCCCATTTTGGGATCTTAAAAAGTTTTTTTCGATCAAATTTTTACATAATCATTTATTGTAATTGAGAATGAGTAAGTGTGCAAAGATTGAAGAAAATTGAAGAAAAAATAGGTTTCTAAATTCCATGGATACACACACACACACACACACACACATATATATATATATATATATATATATATATATATATATAGA
>MQRK01252953.1:6405-16563 GCA_001938485.1 Girardia tigrina | reverse complement strand
TGATAATGAGTTAATAATAAATTTTAATAGTGTATCGAAAGGTGAAATGCGCCATCGTTCGTGTTGTTCTTTTTTCAATACATTAAGATTATTATATCTTTATACTTTAAATAACTTAACTTGTTTGATATCGTCAGATTAAACTATACATTTCAATTGCAGCATATTTTTAAAATTCATTTTGATTGATTTCACACGATATATTTTTGTTTTAATTATGTAACTTTGCATGAATTTATTATTTCTAAAAATGAATAGAATTTATTTCTCAATCGTTAAATGATTAGCAGAAGCCCTAAAAATCATATAGATCTTATGCTGTAAAATCGAGAAGTAAGCAATTAGTCACAAACATCATATATAACATTATAAACTTCGTATAATAATATGAGTCAAGTTTAAACGGACAGAGGGTCTAGAGACACGGTGCAGGCGGCCCATAACATGCACAGGGGCACGTGGGCTGACCGTCACTTGTGGCTCTGGGTGACTTTGTCCGTTATAGGAAAATAAAATGGATTCACAATAAGCATAAATAAAGTTCACATCTACCCCTCCAGAAACTCAGCTACCAGTCGGTATGTCCTCGTTACTGGTTATGGACCCGAAGGCGCTCTAATGTCTGCACAATTGGTTGATGTTGGCAAAAGAGTCGCGTCTGCTCCCCGTTGAGATATAGTTGACTTAATTTGATAGAGTTGCCGTTGAACTCTACTGGAAAACGGATGGGGGCTCAGAGTCGCCAATAAGGTTGTTTGAAGAGGAGCACGACAAATAATAATAACTAAAGGTTGTTACCTTCAAAGTGTTACGACACGGCTCGAATAAATAGCCTGAAGGAAACCCTCCTTCTCATCCGACGCCCAGTACTCATGAAACCGTTAGCAAAAATTTGTGGGGATAGTCTAACTCGACTATCCCCGTTATTTTTAAATTTGTTTCAAGCATACCGAACGCCAGACGTGAAAGAAGGTCCCTGTGTTTCGACCCGTTCCTTTTGTTCGGTCCCAGCCGGTGACGGGGTCTTTTGAATCTTCTAAAAGTCAAAAAAATAATAAGTTTTAATTAATTAATTAAAAATACCGTCGAATAATGTTCCAAACAAGTCCACCAGATAGCCATTGCAGATATTTGCAATTGTTTTTCCCCTCACATTCTGTATAAGCAATTATCAGAGGGTGGTTTGCCGGATTTAATTATTTTAATTATTACCCAAATCCGGTCGCAGCGATAAACAGTGCGGGTGCTTACAGTGCACGCGCCGGCGTCCGGTGCGTTCTGATATGAGGAGATAATTTAAGCGCAATTATCCATTCCTCTCATCCTGCTTCGGGGTAATCAGTACACATGATGCCCGAGTGAAACAGAAAACGCGAACATCCTGTTTGGCTAAGGTTCTCAATCTTTTTTCCGAATGACACAGTCAACACAATACATGAAATTTTGTGACTCAAGAAGAAGGCCACATAAGAAGAGATTGCCCAAATGTGAAAAGTACTCACTGCAACAGAAATGGCCATTATAGAACTCAATGTTATCTCAACAAGAATAGATTTAAGGAAAGAGAACAGTACAGTAGAAACAGCGATTAGAAGAAAAAAAAGATAATGCAAGATACCGTAATAGACCTCAAAATCTTCAATACCCAGTTGCGGAAACTGATGAATGCAATGAAGGCAGCGAATACAAAGAGACTAGATCAAATCAAGAAAAGTTAACACAAAGGGTCTTCCCAGATAAGAGACAAAGGTATGCAAATGATCAGGGAAACGAGGAGGAAGGATCACAAGAAGAGGTGACTGGAAATAACTCCCTCGAAATTTGTAAATTAGATTGTTGGAAAGAAGAATGTGAAGGAAACTGTTTTAGTAGTAAAATGCAAGAAAAAAGAAGCAAAACGAAGAGTGAAGAAAATTTAAAAATAACAAAGTTTAACATTAAGTATGACAAACTGGATGGTAGACCAAGTATAGATTTTTACATTAAAGATAGAGAAGTACATTGTCTTTTAGACACCGGTGCTAGAGTAAATATGATTGAAGCAAGTTTAATTAAAAGCATACCAAATATTAGGATCAGAGAATCGCGAAGACGTCTAGCATGCGCAAATGCTTCAAAATTAATAAATTATGGAACAGTACTCTCGAAGATTAAAATTGAAGGGAACCAAAAGAATATAAAATTCTATGTTGTCAAAGGAATGAACCCAGAAATGATAGAAGGAGTGGACTTTTTGGATAATTTTTGGATAAAACTGATTAAGAAATCAATACAAAATAGTAATATATTTATGATACGGGATAGCCCATCAGATGAAGACAGATTGAGAAGGATAACGGACCTATACGGAGATAAGGTCGATGATCAGTTGATGAATATGATAAAAGAGTTTAAGTCGCTATTCATGTCAGATAAATGGGATATTGGGAAACATCATTGACGAAACACAAAATAGAAACTAATTGTGAACCGGTGTTAGTAAAGCCGTATAGACAACCAAGGCATTTTGATGAAAAATTAGACGAAGTTATTAAAAATTTTGAAGAAAATGATACAATCGAAAAATGTGGTTCACCATGGAACTTTTCATTGGTATGCGTCTGGAAGAAAGAGAAACAAGAAATACGAGTGTGCATGGATTTTCGACAATTAAATAAAGTTACTCTCAGACCAACATTCCCTATGCCAATTTTGGATGATATGTTGAATACATTGAACAGTGCTAAGTTTTTCACTACAATTGACTTGGGAAACGCATACTATCAAGTTGAACTTGATGAAGAATCAAAGATTAAAACGGCATTCTCGACAAAGAATGGTCAATTTTGTTTTAAAAGATTGCCTTTCGGAATTGCAGCCGCTCCTGCAACCTTTCAAGAACTAATAGTAAAAATTCTTTGGGAATTGAACTGGAAGGAAGCAGTCGTATATCTGAACGATATTTTGATATTTTCTAAAGATAAGAAAGAACATCTACAAAGAATAAAGAATGTGTTTCAAAAAATCAAAGAATCAGGTTTGAGGATAAATCCAGAGAAATGTCAATTTCTAGTAGAAAAGACCAAGTTGTTTGGCTACGTAATAAGTAAAGATGGTATAGAAACTGATAAAACAAAGATTAACAAGTTTCAAAACCCATCATGTATTAAACATCTAAGGAGTTTCTTGGGTTTGACAAATTATTACAGGAAATTCATAAAAGATTATGCAAGATATTCGAAAGTTTTAGAAGTTATGTGTGGCAAAAATAAGAATAAGAAAATAATATAGACAAAAGAATGTGACGAAGCTTTTCAGAGATTAAAAGAAAGAATGGTTCAAAATCCAATCTTGGCGTATCCAGACTTCGATAAAGAATTTATTACTGTCACAAAAAGACTCGAGTGGAAGAGAAAGAGTTATTGCACATGGTTCTCATAAGATGAATAAACATGAACTTGGTTATTGCATTACCAGAAAAGAATTACTTGCGATATATTATTTCACTCAGCCTTTTAAGCATTTCCTATATTGAAAAAGATTCTTGTTGCGAACAGAACACAAAGCTATTACGTTTATGATGACTACAAAGAACCCAATAACACCGCAATTTCAAACATGGATACATTTTCTCAGCGGTCTTGATATGAGAATAGAATAAATGAAAGGTGAAAGACATTTAAATGCAGATGCTATGTCGAAAAACTCTTGCGAATTATGTAGTCAATGCCAAACAACACATTAAAAAGCGAAGAAAGGAAAGATTAAAACTCGAATTCTAGCGTTACACAAAAAACCAATTAGTATCAAATGGCAGAATGACAATGAAGAAATTGAAAAAAATTAAGAAAGATTGAAACAAGGAAGAACAAATAAATGTAAACTGAAAGATGACATTGTAGCAACGGAAAATAATAAGTACTGGATCCGGAGAACAAATAGAATCGATTTTATTGAAGATATGCATAAGATGTTATATCATGCTAGGAGTAAAAAGGTTTTTAACTACCTCAGAGATGATTTTGATATGGTAAATATGAGAGAAAAGATAAAAAAGTTGTTCAAAGTTGCATAAATTGTCAAAAGCGAAAAACACTAACTGCGAAAACAAAAGAAAGACATATTAAGCAATTTGCAGATGAACCCTTTCAGAAGATATATATTGACTTTTGTGGTCCATTCAAGAGAAATGTTAATGTATACCAGTATATATTGGCGATAATTGATCAATTTAGCCAATATATTAGCCTGAATGCAGTTGCTCACCAAGACAAGAAAACGCTACGGAAAATATTGCTGGAAAGATTGATATATAAATATAGACCACCTAAAGAAATCCATGTGGATAGAGGCGAAACATTTGAATCAGAACTATTTAAAAAACATTGAAGAAGTTTAAGATAGAAGTATTTTATTCAAGCCCGT
The DNA here is from genome assembly GCA_001938485.1 of Girardia tigrina. Lineage (NCBI taxonomy): Eukaryota > Metazoa > Platyhelminthes > Tricladida > Dugesiidae > Girardia > Girardia tigrina. The sequence continues at coordinate 12,159 of MQRK01252953.1, read as the reverse complement.
ATCACCACAATACCAATGGAATTATAGAACGACAATTTAGAACAATTAGACATGCTCTTAATACCAGAATAAAAGATGGAACGCATAGAGATTGGATGGAAGTATTGTCAGAAATAGAATTTATGATGAATAGTACCATTAAAGCTACGACAGGTATCTAACTAGCAGAAATAATATATGGAAGGAAATTAAGACATTGGTGGAAAAATAAAGAAGATAAAAGAAATCAAATGGGAAAAGAAGAAAAAGCCCCAGAAACGAGAAGAATTTTTAAGGTTGGAGACCAGGTATTGATAAAGAGAGAAAATGCATCATAAGAAGACGACCGATATATTGACCCTGCAATGATAATAAGATGGAGACTTGAAATAAGATACGAATTGCAACTCGACAATCGTAAAATACTAATAAGAAATGTAGAATGGCTAAAGCCATTTAAATCGAGGGGATGTGAGGGATAATTTGGAATGTTGTAAGTTTGTTGTTTGTATGCTGTTTTGATTTGTGACTCTCCTACTCAGATGGGATTGATATGTTTATTTATTGATTATTTGAATCTAATGATATTAATTTTAAGTACTAATTATTAAAGTTTTATAATTATGAATTTTAATAATATTTTTAGTAAACGATTTTAACTTATTAAATTTAATATATTTTAAAAATTATTGTTCATTTAAAAAATTACCTTATTCCTTTTTATCAATAAAAATTAAGAAATTAAAAATTAATATTAAAAACTTTCCCATTCATTGTTTTTTTAGATTTGAATATATAAACAAAAACTATATCAATCAAAGAAAGATGCTCTCTGCAAATTGGTGTGAAGAATCTGTTTGTGTTGTCAATAAATGTTTACATTCAAATTTTGATGTTGTGAATAATACAGGCGCTATCCCAAATCATTGTAAATAGTTTAATTGATGAAGTAAATTAATTATAATCGTGTCATGTAATGCTTTGATATATAATTATCGTGTGCTGTAAATCTAATTATTATATTATTAACCAGTATTATTATTAAATCATTGAACTAATACTAATGATCGTAGAAGATCAAATCGTGTTCTGTACTTTAATATTATTTTCCATTATCGTGTATTGTACTCTTAATAATTATTGATTAAATTGCGTCTAACGAGTCCGATTCATATTTTGTGTGGATCAGCTTCTGTCTACAAATATGTTTGTCTTTTATAATTATATATTTAGTCTTCATGTAGTTCACTTTCCTCGTTTATTAGGTGGTTTATCATATTATGTAGTAAATATTTGGACTAAACTAAAGGGCGGGTTTATGATTAACTGATTGCGAATTAATTTTGAATAATAATAGAGTTCTAACTATTGATGTTTTATCCTTTTGTTGGATTAATATTTATAACTATCAAGTATTTGATTAGGATGTTGACTTTATAATTTTTGTTCTACCTACTATTTCCTAACCATCAAATATTCTATTTATGAGAGATTATGAATTTGGGTTCATTGATCAAAATTTAAATAATTTTAAAGGTTATTTTGAATTAAAATCAAATTGAAAATTTTAAAAAATTGATCAAATATTGTAGATTTCAGTTTTAAAAACATTCTTAATTGAAAACACTCTTTATTAAGATTTTATGCATTTACTAAATTTGAATTTCTATTTTTGAACAGCATAATGTAAAATTAGTTTGAATAAATATTTCTGTTTAAAATTCGAAAATTGAATACTGTTTTTCATTCGATTAAAATCATAAATTAATGAAAAGTTATGTGAAAAATAGAGATCAGTAGACGAATTTTAAATTAGGAAAATGGTTGGAGAATTTGTTTGGAGATTGTTTTATAATAAATATATAATTTGAGTAAATGAATTCTGATGTTGACATTGTAACCATTATTAAACGTTTTATTCGGCACCTCTCAAGTAATTATCCCTAATGAAAGACCAATTTTATCTTTTCAGGAGTATTGGTATTCAACGAAAAAATGTTTAAACTATTATAGTATAAACTAAACTGTAGAATGAACTATTATCATAATTACTCCGTTACTTCTTTCCTTGTTAGCTGAGTGAATATAGAATAGTTTCGACTTCGATGAGTGTTAATAATTGTAAACCTCCAGAGATGATCAGTCCAGTGTTAGGGTAATACCCTAACATAAAATATCGTTATAGAGTCGTCTACAATGAGAGGTATAGTTATGTGTGATTGATTCATTATTAAATATTGTTTGTTTAAATAATATATAGTTTTTGATTTTGACTTTGGAAATGGATTTTAAAGAAACCAAAAACGTAACTGGCGACCACGCCGAAAATATCAACGCAATTACGAGAAGCCAACAAAGAAATATTATGCTTGCGTCTCTGCCAAAGAAGACTCAAGAAATTCTCAAATTCAATGTCCTTAAGTTTGACGGTAGAGATTGGCAAGAAGCGGGAAAATGGCTAAAGGATATCGAGGAATGGCTGTCATTAAATGACTTGCCTTTGGTGAGTGCATTTAATTTATTATTGTCTGGAGAAGCTGGGGAATTATGAAAGGATTCAAAAATTGATGAAATGACTCAGGTGGAAGCTCGAGAATGGTTTCGTGACACATTTATGATAAAGAAGTCAATCTTAGATTATTTCATGGAAGTGGTGAATGTCAAGTAGGAGCCAAAAGAGAGATTTGACACGTTTGAAATTCGGGTAAATAAACTAATTAACAGTGTTTTAGACTCAGAGTTGAGTCGGGAACAATTTTTAAATGAGTTTTTAACGAAACGGGTGCGTCGTACCGGTTTGAGGGATTCACTGGCTCTGAAACCGGAAATGAAGAGAGAAGATATGAGGACACTGGCGAAAGTCTACGAGAACCAAGAGATCTCGGAAGATGAGAAAATGGAAGTAAGCGCTTTTAATAATAAGACAAATATCAAGCAAAAGAATCCCCAAAATTATGCGCAAGCTGTGAAATACCAACCAACAATGCAATTTCAGCAGTCTAATTTTGGTCACAGAAGATCAAAGGATGAGAGATTCATATAGGGACTTTTCCAACCGGATTAGTCCTACACAATCGGTCATTTTTGAATTCAGACAAACTCCGGTGAGACAGCAGCCTTCGGTTTCTCTGAAACATATAGCTCGAAGACTCTATATTAGATGTCGGGGACTACCCCGCCGCACGAGGAGCGACTGAAACCGGGTCTGTGTTTTTGTTGCAGGGAAAATGATCACAGACGTTTTCAATGCCCATTGAAGGATAAATGTCTAATATGCGGTAAATCTGGTCATTGTTTTAAGGAATGTAGTCTTTTGCAGAACAGCAGTTATCAGAGGCCAGGGACGATTTTACGTATTTATGATGAAATTCACGACACGGGCCACTCCGGGGATGAATTAATTTTACATGATGTTGAACCGGAAAAAAACCGGAGCGATCCCGTTGCTTACATTTCGTCAATGGGATTGGAATAAATGATGATAGCAAAAATCGGAATGTGGAAGAGCGGGACGAAATGCGGAAGTCAACTTACGGGAGAATGTGGAGTATAGTAGAGGTGGACGGTGTTTGTTTAGAGATGTTGTGGGATTCAGGAGCATCGGTTACGGTAATGAATGAAGATTATTGGCGGAAGATTGGAGAACCGAGACTTTCAGAATCTGGAGTTCGATTAAGCGGTGTGTTTTCGACCGGTATGGAAATGCATATGGGTGACTTTTTATTAGATATTCATTGGAACAAAAAGTTGAGGAAAATCAAGGTGGTCGTTGTAATAAAGATACATCCACCGTTCATTAACAGTATTGACACTATGCAGATGTTTGGAGTATAACTATTAGAAGTTAATAATATTGACGCAGATTTATTGAAGAATACTCATACTGATGAGGAGCGGACGAGTTTAGCTCTGAAACGGTACAAGAATCACAAACAGAAAGCTCTTTAACAGCTTATCTGTGAATTTGGAAATATATTCATGGCTTCAAAGTTTGATTTGTGACATACTCGGAAGATCCAACATCACATTGTGACAAGAAATGTACCAATAAGCCAACATCCCCGCCGACAACTGATGCATTTGGAGATAAAGATAGATGAAATGATACATAATTTATTGCAGTCGAACATTATTCGGCCATGCAAAAGTCCATAGAACTCACCGCTGGTAATCGTGGGTAAGAAAGATGGCTCCATAAAAATGTGCGTCGACTATCGGTTGTTAAATGCTGTGACGGACAAAGTTTCGTTTCCGATGTCCGACATTCATTTACAGTTGGATTGTTTGTCAGAATCGCGATGGTTTTCATATAGACTTGGGTCAAGCATATTACCAAGTTCATTTGTCGGAGGAATCTAAACTTTATACAGCGTTCAGTTCTAAACACGGACAATTTTGCTTCAATCGGATGCTATTCGGTCTGTCAACGGCACCAGCGACATTTCAGCGGTTAATGCATGAGATGCTTGAAGATATGATTTTCAAAGGAGTACTTGTTTATTTAGATGATATTCTGGTGTATGGTAAGACGCTAGAGGACGATGACAATGTTCTGAGAGAAGTATTTCGGCGGTTAAGTCAATAGGGGTTAAAAATAAATCCGGAAAAATGTCAGTTTCATCAATATGAGTTAGTTTTTTTGGGTCACACCATAAATGCAGAAGGTATTCCGACGAATAATATGAAAATCAAAGAAATTAAAAACGCGGAGGATCCGCAGTGTTCTTCTCAACTTCGGTCATTTTTAGGTCTCACAAACTATTACCGCCGATTTATTTGAGATTACGCCAAGATTACTATTCCACTTCATGCGGCAATATCGGGATACGGTAAGAAATTGCATTGAACAACAGAATGCCGAGAGAGTTTCCAGAAATTAAAAGAAGCTATGTGCAACCTCCGATCTTGAGTTATCCTCGATTAAATCGTACTTTTGTCTTGGACATTGATGCTAGTTTTAGTGTAATTGGTTCGCTGGAGAAGAAACAGTCATTGCATACGGGTCCAGACACCTGACCTCGAATGAGAAGGGCTATTGCGTCACGAGAAAGGAACTTCTGGCTTTTCATGAATACGTCTTACATTTTAAGCAATATTTATACGGGAAACAGTTCATTGCACGCACAGACCACAAAGCTTTGATCTTCATGAACACCACGAAGAAACCGATAAGTCCACAATTTCAAACATGGCTGGCAAATCCGTCTGAATATAACTTCACTCTTCAATACAGAGGAAGGGTGAAGAACACAATAATGCAGATGGCTTGTCTCGTATTAAGCAGACCCTTTGCTCACAATGTGAAACTAGTAATATCGATGTCAAATCAAAAAAGTCAAAAATCAAATACCTGAATTCTCTTTATGGAATAAGTAACATGATGGGGATGATAGAAAACAAACAACGCAGGGATGCAGTCATCAGGGAAGCAATGGAAGTAATGGCAGATAGAAATAGACAATTTTCTGACGTTTTCAAAGGAAGCTATCTGTGCAAATTAATAGACCGTCTCGTCATTTCAAATGGATTATTGATGGTTGAACAAAATAATGGTCTACTAACGATCATTTCAGAGAATTATGCACAAGAATTCGTTAGAAGTGTTCACATCGATCTTTGACATCTTGGAATTAAGAAAATATTCAAGTATTTACATGACAATTTTCATTGGCACGCCATGTATGAGTGCATAAAAGAATGTATCAATCAGTGTTACGTTTGTGCAAAGCGAAAAATTGATCAATCCAGAACGAAAGAAATTCTATGCCCTCGGAA
>MQRK01252951.1:6953-21678 GCA_001938485.1 Girardia tigrina | reverse complement strand
AACTAATTTTTTCGAAGCACATTTTCCTATAAAAAATTAATCAGAAATGCCCAAATCAGTTGGAAAAATAATTAAATCAACGAAAATAAAATTCAAATAAAAAAACGTTTTTTTGTTTGAATAATCAGAAAAAACCAATAACCGAAAATGCCAAAGTCAAAAACGGAAGAACAACGAGGGAAATCAATCTCAACCAAATATTTTTATTTTAATAAATTTTGTAGCAGGGTTCGTTATTTGTTTTGTTTCTCTCACACGAGAAGTCTGATCGAGCCCACTACAGTATTATTTTTTTTGTTATTATTTTTAATTATTTAATTAGTTTACTTTTTCAAAAAATTTGATCGATTTTTCAAAAATCTTTTTGTGTCACGAGATGAAAAGAATGTATTATTATTTTATTCTGGTTTTGAGAAGGCAAATTATTCCGTGTTTTAAAGACATTCATGTAATCACTACTTAATTGTTAAATAATAAAAATTTTATTAACAAATTATAGATAAGAGTCGCAAAAAGTCTATTTTTTGAGAGATATGAATAATCACTGTTGGGCGAGTAAAGTGTATTGTATCATATACAATGTATATAGTCGATTTGGGTCTCTAACAGAAAGCCAAAAAAGTAAGGAATATTTTGAGAATGGTTTTCATGGTAATTGGAGTTTGGAATGTTGTTTTTAGAATTGTGTTTCTCGAACCCAAGTGATAAAATGTTTTGAACCGTCTCATTATTTAGACAACCACTTTAAAATTAAATTAATATTTTTTACATACGTTTAAGTAAATTATGTTTAAGTGATTTAATATATTTTAATAGTGTATTATAGCAAGAAGATTTATTTAAACATAAATATTTAAAATGAATTAAAATATTTTTGAAAATAATATATTAGGGTGAACCAAAATTCTTTTCATATTTTTTATTAAAAATTTAAACATAATTTTACAACAAATAAAAAACATTTAAGTTTCAAAGTAAAGGCCATTTGAATCTATAGCTTGAACCCATCTAAGAGCAAGTTGTGCTATCCCGCTGCGGTACCAATCCTTGTTCTTAGAAGCGAAGAACTAGTGACACCCGTTTTCGGCCTCGACCAGATTATTGAAGCTGCGACCACGAAGAAAGTGTGCCATAGAGCGGTAAAGGTGATAGTCGGATGGCGCAAGATCCGGACTATACGCTGGGTGTGGAAGAAGTTCAAAGGCGTCGAGATTTTTGATTTTTTTCTATGTTTGTTTGGCGGAGTGCGGTTTTGCATTGTCCTGATGTAGAAGAACTCGCTTTCAATTGATCAAAGAGGGGTATTTCTCGCCAAGTGCCGCATACATTCGATCAAGTTTGGCGCAGTAAAGGTCAGCGTCGATGGTACGACCATTTGGAACTAGCTCGAAGTGAATCACGCCTTCGAAATTCCACCAAACACACAAAAGTGCCTTCCTTAAGAAACGATCTCGTTTCACTACCGGTTTCGCCATTTGTCCGGGGTCCAACCATTGGTTTTGTAGGTCTGGATTACTGAAGTAAACCCACTTTTCATCACAAGTTACAATTCGACGGATGAAACGAACATCGCGCGGATTTTCAAGTAATTTTTGACAAGTTTCGAAACGCTTTTCGGCTTGAATTTGTGTCAATTCATGAGGCACTTCTCGACATCGTCTATTGACCTTGTCAAGAGCGTGAAGGTGTCGTACAATGGATGTTTAATGAATATTGAGTTCGGCCCACAATCTGCGAGTACTTATTGACTGATTTGTCTCGATGGCTTCACGAATTGCTCCGGAATCTACGGTGACAGGTCGGCCTGAACGTTCATTGTCTCCGAGGTCAATGTCGCCATCGTTGAACCTTTTGAATCAATTTTTTGCAGTACGATTTGAGACCAAATTATCGCCTTCAACGTCGCATATCTTCTTTGTTGCTGCAGTTGCGTTTAAGTCCTGTTTCCAGTAATGACGTCAAAGGACAAGAATTTCATAATTTTTCATGATTTTTCTAAAAGACCATAAAAATTATATTAACGACTAATTAGATGTTTTAATATATATTGTGATACAGTAGTTCAAGAGCTTTAAAAACATAACACATGTATATAAAATATCTTTATTTGGTAATAAGAAACAATTGAACAAAACGACGTAGAAAATACGAAAAGACATTTGGTTCACCCTAATAAAATTATTTCAGTAAAAAATTGTAATTTAAATTTGTTCGAATAATTAGATATTTAGAAATAGAATTTAAATTTGTCAATCAAGAACGATATTTAAATACGAAGGTTTTGTGGAGAATTTTCTTGGAGGCAATTCGAGTTGTGATGTCAATACAAGTATTGGAAGTCACAGTAGTGTTCTTAATTGACAAGTACAAATACTGGTTTCATTACAAAGTAAACTATGTAAAAAAGCCACTACACCTTTTTTATTGATAATAAGTTAAACAAATAATAATTATTTCTCTTATTTTTTCCATCTTTATTTAATTCAATTATAAATAATTAAATCAAATGACAGAAAATATTTTTTGTTACATAAAATATTTTAAAATAAAATTTGTTATTACACGTTTTTAGATAAATATTAGTTTTACGAAAAAAATAGAAGGATTATATATCGAAAATTGTGTTTTGTTTGGATCCATTTAAATAAATCGTCCATAAAAGGGTCTCGTATGTCCTGATAGTAAATGGAGGTTGAAAAGATTGTTTGGAAGACTAAATTATTTGTCTTTTGTCAGATATTATTCAATTCGAATCAATTTCCATATGATCACTAAACAATTCTGTTAAAAAGAAAATTTTCGAATAAATCTCCATTTAATTAATTTATTCAATAGTTATTTCTGTTGTTTTAGTTCAAATAAACATGAATAATGACCGATTTTATACATAAAATACGTTTATATTATCTCTAATATTTAATTCTAAAATAAATAATTCATAAAAATATATATTTTTTTGAAACTCGTCATGTAGTCATATAAAAGAGACAAAAGATACATTTGTATGTAAAAACAAATAATTTGATTTTAAGTAATCATTATGTAATTTAAATTATGAAGATACTTTCAATAAGGTTGAAGAGGATGTTGTTTTCAATTTGATTTTAGGATCAAAGGATTTGATCAACAATCACCTTGATCACACATCACCTTGTATCTAGATCATGTAAGATGAGAAGTTTGTTCAGTAGTAAATCTATCACTCCAACTGGGTTATTTTCCAATTTAGTTTATCAATATAAATATAATGGGTGTGAATTGTTTTCATCTCTGTAAAAGGATTCAAGAATATAATAACAGGGAAAGGAATATTCATCGTGCTTAACATAGGAAGAACTGGAAGAGCGTGATATGTGAAGCATTGTTGATCAAATCCTAAAATCAATGTCCAAACACCATCCTCTTCAACTTAATTGAAAGTATTTTCATGATTTAAATGACATAATTATTACATAAACATTATTTTGACATATAAACGCGAAAAAAACATTGTTAATTTAATTTTAAATTTAAATAATAGAATAATTAAAATAAATTACCGATGGACTTTTGACCATTCTGTCAAAAACTCTTTTGATTCGTCATGAAAAGAAACTGCCAACGAAATAAACTTTTTTTATACAGAGTTACAATGCAAGAAGGATTTAGTTCTCAATATTTTCGCTTTGCCGGCTTCTACACTTTCGCAAACAACATACGATGTCATCATATCAAATTTCGAACATATTCAAAAATAGTCGAACCAAAATATTCTTGACTTCTTATTGCATTAACGAAATAACTATTCTTTAGACTCTTAATGAGCATTGTTCGCTTTTGGGAGAAGTTTCACAACAGAGTTGCTGGGAGCTTATTCATGATGGAGTATCTATTGATCTGAATCTGGTTTGCTTTCATTATTAAGCTTTCCAAATATGAGTTATATAATGATGATGTCGGAGTTGAAATGAAAGTCACATATTATACAAGTCAAAAATTGTAGGCCATTAAGTATTACTTTATTAATAATTGAGTCATACTGTGAACTGACTCAAATCAATTTTTCTATCATTTGTGGGCCTCCCATCTCTTTCAATGGTATTGAGCCTAAGGCTCTTTAGAGGGTCCACCCAAACTAAAGTCCAAAGGGCCCCCCGATAGGCCTCCTACAGGGTCAGTAGCCTTCCGCCTCTGAGCAGTCGGTTTGCCAGTTATAAACGACCAGCCATGGAACTTGGTACCATGGCCATATATACCTCTGGCTGTTACGGTGGACGCGTAAAAGCCGCGAAATGTGCACTTGAACTCTCCTCTTGCTGTTGAGTAGTCGGCTGGCAGTCGGTATTGTAAGTGCGGCTCTTCTTCGGTATCGTAATTTGTCTGTATCCTCGGCATACTCACAGTTGCGTCCGGTAACTGAGAGTTGGATTGGTTTGATGTCGGCTCTTCCTCGTTCTCTCTTTCCAAGTTCTCTTCTCTCTGGGTGTTGGATTTTGGCGGTTCTTGGTGATTCTTCTGAATGTGAATCCTTAGGAATCCAGCAGTTTTGTATTCCTTCGGGCAATGTTGGCATTGGTAGTTTCCTTTCTTCTGACGTGGCTGGGCTTTCATCTCTCTTTGTTTTCGCGGGATTGGGCCTGCTCCATCGTGATCTCTTCTGAGATGCCTGTTCAATTGCTTAACTTCTGCATACTGTCTATGACAGGCATCCATCGGGCAGCTGTGTTCTTTTAAACGAGGTAACACTCAGTCTCGTCCCCACTCCTTTGAATTCTTCTCAGTCGGAATATCTTCTCGATCTTTCCATCCATCTTCAGTAGATTCTCTTGGAAAATGTCTCTCTTAAATTCTCCAATATCATTTGTAATTATTTCCTCACACAATTTTTGGTTTTTTCATTCAGCCTTTCTTCTCGTTTTGAAACAGATTTTCATCAATTCTAAAGTTGTAAGTATAATTATAAATTGACTCATGGGTTGGGGAATCGTTTCCATAGACATCTTGTAGATTGTGGTGCTGTAAATCTTTCTGGGAAAAATACTTGATAACGCTTCTATACTCCACTGATGAAATATTGTTTCCGTGAAAATGAATTTTCTGTGACATATGTAACTGTGAATGCACTGTCGTCTACAACTGTCGCTTGTAGTTAACTAGAGGGAATCTGCAGTTAAGAGTGACTCAATTGAATTGAATATGAATATTCCTGTATGAATTATGATATTTTTCTGAATTGTTAATAGTGTTTGAATTAAATTTAAAAATGAAAAAGTAAGATTTTTATTATATATTTATTAACACAAATATTTACAAAAACGTCTTTTTTCATCTCTCCAGTCACCAAGAATATCTTTTTTCAAGATAAAATCCATGAAAATTCTCTTGCAAGCAGTTATTTCTTATGTACTTGTTTTCTTCTATTGCCTCTACAACTTCAAATTTTTATTTTATCTCTGTTCTCAAGTCCCTTTGTAATTTGGGAAAGAAGATCTCTATTGGATTGCGGCATGGAGAATAAGGGGACAAATCTGAAAATTAGACGTAATTTTTCCATGCATTCGGGCATTATCGTGAATTAGATAATGCGGTGTGCCAGACAAACTACTTGATAAGACACTGATAAAGGACTGGAACTTCACGTGGTCAATTTTGCCACAGTATAATTTGAAAATCAATGGACGATTTTTTTCCTTTTGTCATAACCAGCGGCATATTTTTGTGCCTGTTTGTTAGAATGACTATAGATCGATAATCCTCTCTTCCATCGTCCGAATTTCCGACTTGTCCACAAATTTCGTCAATAAATTAACTCATTCGTCAACCTTCATTGAGAAATCGCCTGACATATTCAAATTGAAGGTTCTTTACCCGGTCAAAGTTCTTTTCTTAAAAGGATCTCTTGATTTTCTTTAACATTATTAATATTCCTGTAAGGAATCTTGAAATTGTCGATTCAGATATGTCGATTTCTCTGGTGTCCTGGATGTATCGCTTCATTACTGCAATGTTGACTGAGGTTTTTCTTCAACATATTTAATGATAAATTGGCATATTTCCTCGTTAATTATGGGCTTTCTGTTTCCTCTATATTTTCATACTGCAATTCGACCATTTTTATCATATTTATAGATGGTATTTTTGGCTGCTGATATGGAAATGTTCAATTGTCTTGCCAAAGTGAGAAAATCCTCTGTTTGATTCTATGCTCTAATTAGCCTCTATTTGTCAATCTTTGATATCCTGCAATGAAATCATTAATTATATTGAAAATTTTCTAATTTAGTCGATGTGAAATATGTTCTTACAAAAGGCTTAATACATCAATGGTTATCAAATTCATCAAACTATTGTTCCATGCATTAGAAATTTATATGGTTTAGCTTTGGATACATTTTAAAAAGACATTTTTTCAGTCAGAAAACCCATTTTTAAATTGATGTTTTAGATAAATAAATCACAAAAACATTAGATTCTTTTTATATTTTGGTTTGTAGAAATTCAATTAAAACTATTTTAATGGGGGTCTTTTATTTTTTTACAAGGTTTTTAAAATCCAGACCATCTTCATCAGGACGACAATTAAAAATCATTTATTATTGTAAAAGGACAACAAGAATAATACCAAAACATATAACGTTTTGTGGTATAACAAGATAAATTTCTTCGATAAATACCAATTTGTCATGAATTGAATTCATTATTGTTTCAGTGGCGGACTCCAAAAAACTAGGTAGACCCTCCAGTTTATTGATGATAGATCAATTAATTTATTGACATTTTGTGTATTTCAGGGTTTACTGAAATATTATTACTGCGGCATATTATTACTACAAATTTGTATTGCAAATGAACAATAAATTAATCATAACTTGAAAGAAAATAAGAATGTGTTGGTTATGATAGTTGGTTATACGTAGTTGACGCATTAATTACGCGGAATGGATAGAAAGCATTATATATAATTTAATGAATTTTTTTCTGATTAAACTATAATATTTATAGGTAATGAAAATGCAATTTGTCTTATTGAATCATTGTGTTTACTTGTTCTACAGGCACGGAAACAAAATTTCGCACATTTCGTCATTTTTCCCAATGAATCCTTTTGACTATCGCAGTGCGATTAAATTTCTTGTGCTACGAAGGGTAGACAACCAGGAAATCATCAAGCAGTTAAGGGATGCTTATGGGATAAATTGCCCCTATTAAACGACAGTTTATGATTGGGTTGCCTAGTTTAAACATGGAAGGACAACTGTTTTTGATGAAGAGACCAGGACGACCAGGGGAAATGGATCAAGACAAATTAGAGAAACGTTGAAAGGAAATCATCAAAAATTAGAGAAAAATCACTGTGAAAGAGCTTGGAGCTAGCATGAACATCAGTGAAGGGAAAACACGTGAGGTGTTGAAATCCATTGGAATAAGGAAGCTGGCATCTCGCTTTTTGCGACGATTTCTGTTGGAATAGATGTGCGAGGCACGTTTGCAGTGTTCTCAACAAAACTTGGATTTGTGGCAAGAACATGGACAACGATATATATCCAACATTGACACTGTAGATGAGACACCAATAAGCCTCTATGTACCCGAGAGCAAAAGAGAATCTTCAGAATGGCACCTTCCAAATGAAAAACCAGCACTGAAAATGAGGTCCGGGACAAGCCATCGGCAATGTCTTGTGCTGACTGTATTTTGGGACGGTGATGGGGTCCTAAAACTGGATTTCGCAGACAAAACAGTTTAATTGAATATCGCCAACTATGTCTCACCCGTTACTGAGATCAGATCACTGCGTAGGAAGCCTAGATGCTCACCACTGTGACTGTTACAAGACAATGCACTAATTCACTAAAGTGCCCTTTCCAATGAGGCTATTGATGATGCAGGTTTCAACGTCGTCCCTCATCCTCCATACAGTCTTGACCTGGCGCCAAGAGATTTTTGGTTATTCCAGTACCTGAAGAAGGCGATTCGTGACAAAAACTTTAAATCCCTTGAGAGGTTCAGTAATGAATGTCTTTACTGAATGTTACTCAAACTTCTTCAAAGATGCCTTTTCGGAATAATTGATAAGCTGGGAGAAATGCGTGGTCAATAATGGTTTTTGAATTGAGAAGTAAACATGTATGTTATTTTGTTTGTTTGTTACATGTTTGTTATCACTTGTAGAATATATGAAATGCCTGTAATTTTCCTTGTATACTTAGGCTGGTGACTTAATGCTTCAACCACGTAAGTTAAATGGGCAATTAAATTAAATTGGACCAACGATTTACTACTCTTTCATATAAGGCTCAATTTTCATTAAGCAGACATGGTGGAGGAGCAAATATTTAAGTTTAAATTTAGCTTTTTGTAGAGTATATCTTGAATTAAAATAAAGATCTATAGGGTTCTATTTTTTGTCTTAACCTTGCGTCTATAGTATATTTATATGTAATTCAGCATACTATAAACCAAGAATAAAAACTTTCGCAACATCATCAGATGAAATCATGGCAATAATTCGTAAAAAAACGTACAACCTTCCTTGGTGAACCATTGCATATATAAGTAGATTTCCTTTCAATCTCTTGATTTGTTTGATGCACGTTCTGATATAAAGGAAATAACACACTCTTCAAGGTTGCTTCAGCAGCATCATTTGATGCTTTTCCAAGACCAATAAACATCCCTTAAGTATCAAAAACAGGTAAAACGTTTTCTTTAGAATCGCTAAAATTTTATGACGAACTGCTTGATTTATACTGGTAACAAGTTGAACATGAATTTTATATCGGTAAGTCATAATTTAGCTGTAAAATAATTAATTAATTTTTATCTGGTAATCATAATAATGAAAAAAACCATTTAAAACTATTTTTATGAAAGATCAAAAAGACCACTTTAAACTAGATGTGTTCATCTTCATCTTCTTCTTATTGTTATTCTTCTTCTTCTTCTTATTATTATTATTATTATTATTATATTATTATTATTATTATTATATTATTATTATTATTATTATTATTATAATTATTATTATTATATTATTATTATTATTATTATTATTATTATATTATTATATTATTATTATTATTATTATTATTATTATTTTTTATTTTAGAAGCGGCATATGAAATTCGTTTCCTTATTCTACTAAGTCTATGATATATTTATCGTACAAAAGTATCAGTTACAACATTTCCACAACGATTCTGTACAAAAAAACAATTGACAACAGATAAAGTTAAGATGAAACATTTAAACGAAACTGGATTCATTGAACGAATAAGTCGCATATTTTGATAAATCTTTATCTTTGCTGTTGGATGAATTCATATTTGTATTTGTATGACTGTTGTTATTAGTGAAGGTTGAACTGGGATCAATGTTAGATTCATTCAGATTGTACTTACTATTCTTTTTTGTTTCGTTTAATTTACTATATAAATGAACAGAGTTGCCATCATCAACCGATTGATAAAAGTTTGTTTGTCCATCGTTTATCAACGGTTCATTAACCTGGGGATTGTATCCCAGTTGGTTTATTATTTTTAAATCGTGATTGGAAAGAAAGGAAGTACTGTTTGAGAATGGAGTTTGCGTTTGAAATCTTGAACAAGGGTCAACGAATCGTGGCTGGGGAGTATTGCGCATTGATGTGGCCAGACAGAGACTTTCAAGAGTTTGATAATCGGGTCCTTAATAAAAGAATGAAAAATGCATATACGTATACTTAAAATTATTCTAAAACTTACTGTTAGTATGATCGACTGCATATCCAAATTTACCCATTTTATTTTTATTAGGATCATTCTGTAACATCCACGGGTGATTCTATAAAATATTTATTTATTTATTTTTTATTAACAAAAAAGTTAGGAATAATATTTTTCATGAATAATGGATCAGAGTCTGATTAATAATGATTCACCGAATGCTCATAATGTTAAAGGAGACAGTCAAAGAATGACTATTCCATAGGAAGAAATATTTTAAGAAATAAATTTTATATTTATATTTTGAAAACACGGAAGAAGTGAAGAAAAAGAAGAATAAAAAACCAAAGCAAAATTAATAAAAACGATTTTCATATTTTTTTCTCAGCATCAAACAGATGACATCTAAATACAGTAAAAAAAGAATAATTGCAATATGTTTTTTTTTGGAATTATTTGTTCAACTAAAAGCAAATAATTACGGGAAAAATGATACATATGCAATCTTTTCTCCAATTTCTTGTCGTTCTCTTTCCATCCAAGCAGCCGTAAGTCCATTGTTTCGTCGTCCGTCTCGAGTCAACGGACATTTGTTCCCGGATTAAATTAGATTCTAACTTAATCAACCGCATGGATAAATCTGTTAGAACTGATTGATTCGGCCGTTTTTAATTTGACAAAAATTGAAATAAAATATTTCCTGATTTTCCCATCAATTTTGATGTTTTTTGTTTGAATTTAGAGAGTTTTTATTATTTATATTCAAATTAACGTTTGGTTGTTTGATATTTGTATGGAAAATTTCGATTATGATTTAAAGAAAGTAATAATATTTTATTTTTCACAATTGAAATTTTTATTCCGTGAATTAATTTAGTTTAATATTATTTCACATAATAATGGATTATATTATATAATATTATAATATTTTATATTATATTATATTATATTATATCATATTATATTATATTATATTATATTATATCATATTATATTATATTATATTATATTATATTATATTATATTAATCAACATTTTTAACCAAAAGTAATTATTTATATAAAAAATAATTTTGTTATTCAAGTTTTAACTGTAAAAAAAATTAAACTTGATAATTTTAAAAGTTTGACTTTAAATCATAAAAATTTATTTATTAATTAAAACAATAAATTTTATTGCAAAAGTTACTATAAAAATAATTTTAATTTAGTTTTAATTAATTATTTAACAATTATTAGAAAAAAAATAAATTCATAAATTGTTTGAATAATTAAATTAAATATTTAAACGATGATTTACAAAACTGAAAATTGTAATGAAAATGTTCCTATAAAATTTAAACGAAAAAACTCATTTAAGATGCTTTAAATAGCGATTATTATTGATAAAATAAGACTCAAAATTATATTATATAAGTTTGAATAATTATTATATTATTATATTAATTATAATTAATATTCATGAAATGGTTTCTTCGGTATAGAAATTTATTGGGCCCTTCAATTATTTATGATAAAACGACGAACTTTTATAACAGATTTAAAATAAATATTTATATTCTATATTTCAAAACCGCGAAAAAACCACTACTAATAAGTCCAAAGTACAAGTACTATTTCGAATTATATAAATAATATACCATAAAAAGTGCTTAGCTTTACTCAAAGTTAAAACATGTTATGGTAGTCTTTGCCATTGACTAAAATAATTCTAAAGTAGAAGCTTGAATTTGTTTAAAAAAATATTCTTAAAGAACACTCTTAAAGTCTTCTATAATCCAGAATTTGAATCAAACCATTGAGAGTACCGAATCAAAAAAATTATATAATATATTATTTGGTTGTATATACAATGAAATTATTTAAAAATATCTCTTTCAGCAGCCATTCAATCTCCAAGACAAGATTGAATTTTTGAAAAGGTTGTACTTATGAACTCCTTTTACATGTTTGTCCGCTCCTTAATGATGAATACATGCTTCGAAAAAGATTATATTTAATAACCCGTATGATACAAAGTCAAAAAAAACTTGTTAATCTCATTGTTTTGAACCAGAAATTCTCGATTTTTATCTCAAATCGATTCAGGATTAATTTTAATATGTGTAAAAGAGTCCCATCACTTTTTAACACGATGTTAACCTTCTTAGTGTAGTTAGAGTAAATCTAGAACTTTAAATGATTTTTCAGAACCTCAAGATAAACTTCTTTGGTTACCTTTTTGTTCTAATAGAAGATGACTAAAGAATCTGGGAGAACTTCTGACTTTTTCCAAGTCTGACTGCTTTCTGATCTTTTGTGATTAGCTGAGTTTTTGTTCTGTTCTTTGACTTGGTTTATTTGTCCAAACGCTTATATTGACTTCCAGGGCCATCTAACAGGGATTTAGGTCATCCACTGCATTTTTACCTTGTTTTTCTTTTTAAACTTGTTAATGCCATCAAGGCATTGACGATATCTTTGATGGTCATTCCGATGGGAAACATATAAACAAGTGATTAATTAGAAACCATTTTAATATTATTTTTATTAATTATTTAAAAATTAAAATAGAGTCAAAAAGTACTTTTAGTCTTTTCATTTTAATCTTCATTTAGAGGGAAATTAAAAACATGATTAAATTTTGCAATAAGTAACATAAAGTAATGGAATGTTTTTAATTCGGGCTTTAATATAATATTCGGGTTTTTAATATAATATACCTAAAACCACAGCCGTTAAGTTTTAATAAATTTTTAAAAAAAGAGACAAATTTCAAAAGATCGGCGTATTCAGTGTGATTGAATAAAGAGACTGATGTTCTTACTAATAAATACTTTAATGCATGTTTAAGTATGGTTTACGATACTTCTATAACAATAATTTTCTATGATGTGGTCAAAACATTATTTAAAACAACTTGGAAATCTTTATCAGGACCGCTGAATGGGTTGTAAGGGTAAAGGTCAAGTGTATCTGTATCACAACTAACATAAAGGCAGCTCTGACGAAATAGAAATTGTTTGTTTAGATATAAATATAATGTTCTCAAAATAGTAAAAAAAAATGAATAACTTGATGAAAGTACAAAAGTACTTCTTAATGTATAATGTATAATATTATGCTAAGTATTTTCCTAACAATGTCTTTCCCACCTTTGAAGGGAACTTTCTATCCAAGTCACTGGTGACAAACAGATGACAATATTCTTAATTTATATTTTATAAAACACTTTTAAAAGTTTTCGGTATCGAAAGAGAGCAGAATACCCCTGGGTAACACTTTCCTAGGAGAATATTTCTTATTGCCAGGATTGATGATAAAAATATAGTATTAATACCATTAAATGTAACTAAATAACTCAATTTGAATTTTTAATAGAATAAAAAATAAAAAAGTATAATAAAAAATTTTCATTTTGTGGACTAAATTGATCACGCATCATTGATGTTCTTTTACATTTAGAAGAATTATTCAATAAAATCAATTAATTAATAAATTAAATGATGAATAAATCATTGATTGTTGAAATAAATTATACTTAATACATAATTAATAGAATTTATTTTAAAGTTAAATGTATAAGAAACAATATAGGTTAATTTAATAAATATATAAATAATAATCACAATACTATTAAGAGACGCAAACAAAATGGAATGGCGCCTCACTTGTTTAATAATAATAAACAGTTAAAATATTATTATATTTGAATGTTGAAATTTGACTATTTAATATTAATAATTATTATAATTATAATAATTTTCCTGAGATAATAAAGAAACATTCAGATAAGACTGACGGCTTCCTTCCTCTATGTAACCCGTGGATATTATTATTAAATTAATAAATAAAGCTTCCCAATTATTTATCCGAAACTTTCCACACAAATTCCATTCATTATTAATTACTTTCAATTAATTACTTTTATTAATTTAAATGAATTGAATTAATAGAAACAACATTTTTCCATTAAAAAATTTATCTGAAAACTTGAAGAATTCTTTTTTTGTTTTAATCGCTTGATTAAAAATCAATGAAAACATCTGTAAATATGTTTTGCAAATATATTTCGTGAATTAATTTGTTATTGTCACATATATTCCAATGACATTTCTTCATTTAAACAAATAAAATAACCTCAATATAATTCTTCAAAAATATAAAATCGTGACTTGAAATAAACAATAAAATAAATGTGATTGAAATGGAAATGCAATTTATTTGAACAAAAAACAGTTTATTTATTCCTATAAGAGAGAGGAAAGAAACATTGTTATTAGAAAATTTGATATTTATAATAAAGGAAAACTTGTAAAAATTAATTTTTATTGTTCATTATTTGTGAAGAATAAAAAGAGAATAATAAAACGCAGACATCTTTGATTGTTTGAATAAGACACAAAAAATACGTAGCTTAAAATATATGTTTATATTATATATAAAATTATATATAAAATATAATTTTGTACGTTGTGCTGTCAATAAGTATTTGTATTCGACAAGAAAGAAAAATTGCTACGAAATTATTTTTTACAGAATTAAAATGCAAAAGAAATTCGTTCCTCGAAATATGAGCCTTAATGCTCCACACACTTCTGTCAACAACGAAGGAGGACATCAAATGTATTTTCAAAGAACTTCAGAGATAATCAATCCCAAAATTTCTTGACTTCTTTTTTTTAAGATTCTTCTTCAGGATGCTTAGAAATACTAAGCCATTGCGAACCAAATCTAGAAATTATGAAGATTATATTTGTCCGGAAAAATCGTGCTGATTGTTACTATATAACATTATCTCTCTCATTCATACAGCACCAAATCGAACGGAAAAGAAATTCAATGAGTCATATGACTCGTAATACGGTAGCAATTAACGTGATAATAATTATTTTTCGTTGCGCTTATTTTCGGAAAATCCGGTACCTAGGGAACGTGTCACATGGATACGTCATAACGCACTACAGAACTACAGCAGCCGCCACATTTCATTTTCTCCAAGATTTGGTGGTAAATAAAGTGTCACAAAACCCAATTGTCCAGATTTAAATTTGCTTGAACAAT
>MQRK01252950.1:6578-19523 GCA_001938485.1 Girardia tigrina | reverse complement strand
GAATTAGTGACGGATACAAATAATTGCTGAAATGTGATCCGTTCGCAATTTTGAGTGAAATTTGTATTGGTAATAATTTGGTAATAATTTGTATTTGTAATTCTGACACCAATATTATATATTTATTATTCATTAGAATTGAATAATAAATTCTAATTGAATTGAAATTCATTGAAATTGTAATATAATATTTTTGAATTGAATTAAACAGTCGAATGCGGTACTTAATTATGTATTTAATTTTATTCTTTTAAACAATCTTAACTTTTTTTAAATAACAATTGTACAATTAGAAATTATAGCAATCATTCACTAACAAAAATAATCATTACAATTTTTTTTACATATTTTTTTAATTATAAAAATATATTTACATTTATATAAAAATATTTTAATTCAAAGAACACACAACACTAATAAATTAAATTTTAATTGAAAATAATTTTAAATTTTAATTGAAAATAATTAGTTTGTACTCAGAAAAAAATGATCAAGAGAGATGTCAAATAGTGAATGCAATTGTAATATTAATAAATGTTGTAAACCTCATATTGATGTTGTTAATAATTTAAATGGTACATATACTGTTAAACTTAAATTTCTTAAGATTTTATTCTTCGTTAATTGGTTAAACATTCAATTATAATTATTCTTTTAATATAAATTGACACTATTTCAACTCAATTTTTTAAAAAAAACATTTGATTATAGTTATTTTTTGAATGCAAATTTTGAGTTACAATTACTTGTTATAAATATTAAAATTTTTATTTAAAACCTAATTTTATTTACAAGGTTTGTTACTAATACTTATATAATTCCGAAAAAGTCAAATTCTAATAAATTAAATTTTAATTATTATTTTTATTATTAATCCGAAATATTTGTTTTTTTTAATTTATATAAATAAATCATTTGAAATTATTTAATTATACATATGATATTAAAAATTAATTTATCAAAAATTTAAGTCACAAAAACCCCTTACAAAAGGATTTAATCAATAAAGTCTCACAAGTAACTCTGTCCCAATGATTTTTAAAATTTCTGCACAATATTTTAAGTTTTTATCTTGTGTAGTAATTTTATCATTAATAAATGTAGCATCTTTAATGTAACATTTTAGACATCCTTAATGGCAATATCAAACGAAAAGAGAAAATTAATAGTGGAGGCTTACGATTCAGGCAAATCTATTAAATCGATTGCAGATATTTTTAATAAGCCATACACTACCGTAGCGTCGATCATTACGGTATATAAAGAAGGCCGTTCTGAGAAAAATTTAAAAGGTGGACAAAGGAAAAAAGCATTAAATTCAGAGCAAGCAGCATTTATTAAGACATGTATTGATGATGACTGCGACATCACCTTAAAAGAATTAAAGCAAAAAATTACCGAAAAATATAATAAAACTCTAAGTGAAAAAACTATCGGTAAATATATTAAAGACTTCTCACACACTTTAAAAAGAGTGACACTTATACCTGCGCGAAGAAATAATCCGGAGGTTGTTGATCAAAGACAAAAATATGCAGAAGGTTTTTTTGAAATACTCACTCAATCAGATCCGAAGAATATAATATTCATTGACGAAGTGGGTTTTAATGTGATAATGAGGAATAAGATTGAAAGGAACACCTGCTAGTTATATTGTGCCAGGTATGAGATCTAAGAATATTTCAGTCTGTTGTGCCATGAATAAGCATGGTATTTTAAAAATTTAGTTCAAGATAAGCCCTTTGAAAAGAGAAGTTTCTGCATATTTACTAAGCAGTTATTTGAAGAAATTTTAGAGCACAACGCCGTAATAGTAATGGATAACGCATCTTTCCATAAGCATGCCAATATCAAAGATACAGCGCTACTTTGGTCATGCATAGAATAGATGTGAATATTATATATGTCCAGAATGTCAAAATGCAAGTAGTGATGACTATCATAAATTTTATGAATGTCACAAGGACCATTTGTGCGCTTTTTCAGTGAAGTCCAAGAAGAATATCTTCCAATCATCAGCGTATCCAGTTCTCCCGTCACCGAATGCTTCAATTGTTCCAATTGAGAAAAATGTGTCAAATGTCCCAATTGAGAAGAATGTTTCAAATGTTCCAATTGAAAAAAATTTTTCAAATACGGAAAAGTTCCCTTAAAAACATGTATGTGCTACAAATGTTCCAATGGAGATACCTGTTTCAAATGATGCTGAGGCTGCCAAGGCTGCAAATATTCCTTCAAAACGTGCAAATGATACAAATATTATAAATGTTCCATCAAAAAGTTCAAGATAGAAACCAATTCATAAAGTTTCATTGAATAAGAAGGTACGTCAATATGTTATCAAAGCTCAACAAGATAGCCTAGGCAGCCTAGGCAACCAGGTTACAAGTCTCCATGATTTTCTTGAATATTCCAAAAAGAAAACCATGGAGATTCTACAAGACAACATGGTTGATTTCAAGGCTATCAAAGTCAACCTCAAATTAGAGGCAACATTCATCAACGTTGATGATGAAATGCCACATAGAGCTTTCAAACAAAAATAGGCCAATGTTAGAATCCGATGATATTTTGGAGTGGCTTAATGAAGAACATGCCAAAATAATAAAAGAGGCCGACGAAAGCAAGGAGAAGAAAGCGGATGGACTCTGTCATCTGTAGATCAATTGATTATCTATGTTTATAAATATTCACCAATGATAGTCAGCTCCTACATACCGCTTCCTGAATGAATAGCTAATAAGAAGGCATGCGGCAATGTACAAAATAATGACAATATGTGCTTTAGATTTGCGATACGATCAAAATTCATTGAAGATCAAAACAATGCATCATGAGTTTCTAAATATGACAATCTGTGGCACACATATGACTTCAACTACAAATCATTCCAATCGAGCTTTGATGAAGTCACTAAATTTGGAAGCATCAACAATATCTCAATCAACATCTTTGGATTGGAGAATGAAAAATTTTATCCCTTACTTGTATGTAAGGAAGAATTAGAAGATCACAGAGATTTTCTTCTGTTAGATGATAGAGGAAAGAGGCATTTCATCTGGATCAAAATCTTTGAGCGTCTCTTAAGCTCCTAAATATCAAAGCATAACGGAAGGAATGAGATTTGTAAAAGATACTATACGCATTTTAATGGTAATGATGCAACAATCAATTTGAAGGAGAGAAAAACCTACTGCAATAACAATCATTGTATCAGAGCAGAATTTCCCAAGAAAGATTATATCGAATTCAAAGAATATGAAAAAATGCAGAAATTGCCATTATCATATATTGTGACTTTGAAGCCATTCTAAGCGCAATCCGAACGTGCAATCTTGATCCGCAATGATAATTTCAGTACGGCAGCATACCAGTATCATTAGCTATCATCATACTGTATGTATGCATTTGGCATTGACAAGGAGCCATTCATATACAGAGGTCCAGATACAGCGGAACATTTTATGCAACATATGGAGACTTATTCTCGCTCAATTGAAAACATATTGCAACAACACAAGCTAGATATGGTGATGACGTTGCAAGAAAAGGTGAATGGAACAAGCAACACAATGTTACATGTGTGAAAAGCCATTCACAAATGACAATAACAAAGTTGAAGACCATTGTCATTTTACTGGAAAATATCGGGGAGCAGCATGTAATAACTGCAATTTGCGATGTAAAACATCTACAAATGTTCCTGTTGTATTCCACAATCTTAGTGTATATGACTACCATTTCATAGTAAAAGAACTGGAAAAAATCAAAGGGAATATAGATGTTATTGCAAATAGTGAGGAAAAATACATCACATTTACCAAGCATGTGGGTAGAATTAAGCTACGATTCATCGATAGTTTCCGATACATGTCATCATCGCTAGACAGCCTTGTCAAGAATCTTCCAGCAGATGAACTGAAGGAAACTAAAAATTTCTTCCCAAATACATCTGACTTGGTCAAAGGGAAAGGAGCATTCCCCTATGGCTACATAACATCACGGAGATCGCTGGTAGAAACAATATTGCCTGCAAATGAGGCATTTTACAACAATCTTAATGACACCGACATTAGTGTTGCTGATTATCAACATGCACAAAATGTCTGGCAAGCTTTGAAATTCCGAACACTTCGGAAATATAGTGATGTATACCTCCAAACAGATGTGCTGCTTCTTATGGATGTCTTTGAGAGCTTTTGGAATGTGACACTTAAGAGCCACAAGTTGGATCCAGCTCATTTCTTTACATCACCAGGTATGAGTTGGGCAGCAATGCTGAAATATAAAGACATAAGGCTCCAAATCCTGAAAGATTATGACATGATCCTCGTGCTGGAAAAAGGTATCCGAGGTGAAATCTGTCAGTCTATTCATCGATACAGTGAGGCAAACAACAAATACATCAAAAATTATGATCCATCCAAGCCATCCTCATACATAACAAACTTGGATGCCAAAGATTTATATGGTTGGTCAATGAGTGCTCCATTGTCTTAAGACAATTTCAAATGAATTGGTCAACCAGTTTGAGAGGTTTAAACTATAAGTATTTTGTTACACGTGTTTTTGACTACATTTTGTTTACAACTATGTAAGTTGTGTTTCAAATATATTGTTATATCTTCATTCAAACCCTAGTATATATATATATTGTCTATATTTGTTACATCTGTACATGTTATGTAAATAAATATTTGTTGAAAATAGTCGTCTTATACATGTATTCATTCAAAACCTTGCAAACAACAACTATTGTTATATATAATATTGATCTAAACTATAAAATGTTAAATATACTATACGTTGACACGATGAATACAATACGTTAACGTGATGAGTGCATAAAAAATGCATGACTAATGCAATATGTTGACATGTAAGGTGCAGGACGATATCACCTGGGATACGGTTATGTTTTCAATGTTTGATACGATATTTATATATTATAATATTTAACATAATAATTTGTTTTAATGTATCAATTTTAAATAATATAAAATGGAATATAATGAACTCTCACAAGGTGAGTAGATGTCGACACCCCCCGGGTGGGTCTTATGGTGTAGAAAGCTTATGCATGTTGTAGGTATTCCATAGGTTTTTATATATAATATTAAGGTTATGTCAAATGGTTACGGTTACCAAGGTACTTTTGATGGATGATTTCTAGTCTCAGCTACTTTAGCAGATCATGTAAATATTATGTATAATGTCTATGCACGTTTTAAGTATAATATGAGTTTAATACATGTAGTTGTTACATGTAAAATAAAATGTTATGAATCTTGGTTACGGTAAACATGGTACTTTTGATTGTTTATTAGGTACATTAGGCAATTCAGGAGGTATTGTTTGATTGTAAATAACATACATATATCATAGGGGTTTCATATATATACGAAAAATCGATTTTTAGGCACTTTTTTGAGAATTTCAGAAATGTTCGAAAAAAATCGATATTTCAGAACTTTTTCGAAAATGTTGATATGGAATCTGAAGATACGTATATGATGTCGTGCTTACCTTCAAAACAGCATTTTCGTTGGATCTGAGCCCCCATCCGTTTTCTCAGAGTTCAATGGCAACTGTAATTCTCACTACTTCTCTACATAGACATTCACTACACTTGGGGAGTAGACACGCCTCCTTTGTTTACATCAACAAACTGTGTAAACATTAGAGCGCCTTCGGGTTCTTAACCAGTAACGAAGATGTCCGACTAGTGGCTGAACTTCTAGAGAGGATGATTTCAACTTTGTCGACTCAATTCCTCAAATTTGATTTTATTACTTTACGCCAGAAAAGGATACCTTGTAGAACAAGTGACGGTCAGCTCACGTGCCCCTGTGCATTCTATGGTCTACCTGCACCATCCCCCTAAGATCTTGTCCGAACAGTAACTTCGTCTTTATTTACAACTATGTTCCACTCATATATGAAACTTCGTGTCTCAATTATATTTAACGAGCTAATTATATATACCATATATTATTATATTTATCAAATTCGATTGCAATTTATTATATTGGTTATATTCGTTTATGTCGGAGAACTAATTTTCATCGTTTGATTTATGTTTAGGGCAAACTGATATTTTAGATATGTCAACCCACACTCTGAGCGATAGCAAAGTATAGTCTTTGCGTGAAATTTGAAACTTGACTTCAATTTTATAATAACGATCGACTTTTGAAATAACAACTTCAACCCGAATTTCCGACTTCATTTTTATCATATACCATACTAGTTTACATTTTGATCATGTTATTTTAAGCATTATCTCGAGGTTAACTTTCAAGTTTAACTTCACTCTTTTATCTCAATTCAATCATCATCAATTGTAGCCCTGACGAGGACTGTGTCTCATTCCCTCATAACACCTTGACATCATGCCGCTCATATTTCACCTTCTCAGCTCAAATCTTTATCAACACAATTTCTCGTTTTAGAAAATATCTTTTGATCGCATTTAACTATACATAGAATCCACTTTAAGGTCATAAGGCTTATAGAATTGTAACCACAGAATTTAAAAAACAATTAATAAAATTTTTAATTATCAAACGAATTTACAATTGAGAGCGGTGCATAGAATTTGAAGTTACAAACCATTACTTAATTCGAAAAGTTAATTAAATCAAAGATCTTTAAAACTGTATTACGATTAAATCAAATCAACTACAATTAAATCATTTATAAATTAACTCAACATCAAACTATAAACCAAGACGAAATTGAAAATGAAATTGTTTTTATATCAGTTTTTACTTTATCATTAATTTCCGTTTAATTTAGTTTATTTTCAATTTCGATAAGTTTTTAAATTCTCTGGGATTACTCTCATATTTTATCTTGGAATTTTCACAAAATTTTTTATTTTTAAATATATCTTTTGCCATTGATTCTATTTTTTCATTCATTGTTTTTGTTAAGAGAACATATGACAGAACATTTATTACATTTACATTTATTATCATCTTTATGATGATCAATAGTATTGCTTTCACTTAGATTGATCAATCAATTTTCAATATCTCCCATCATAATCTGAACTATACTTGAGAAGATTATTTTATTTAAAAATATTTACTTTAAATTTTATTGGCTGAAATAAAATATTTTTATAGTCATTTTTAAATATTAATTTGATCTTAATTATTTAAAAATTTACAAAAATAAAATCAATAAATTTATTTAAAAGTTAAAAATTTGAATATTAAATCTAAATTTAAATAAATTAGTTTCAGATTATAAGAAATTAAATATTGATAATCCATCTGGTTAGGAGAGGCACAATCCCAAATCAAACTACAACATTTAAACATACAAACACTACACAAAAACATCCACACCAAATATTCCTCACAGTTTTCATATCAGTATTAATTGTGAAGGCGGATTTTAAATATAACTCTAACCATTGATGTACACTTTTTACATTAGTTCGAACTAAGATTTATATTTCACGCTACATTATCGATGAAAGGCAAAGAGAATCTCAAAGAAACAAACGTCGGACTGCCCGCGTGCCCCTTGCATGCTACGAGCACCCTACGTCGTTACCGAAGGTCCTCTGTTCCCATAATATTCAAATTATATTTTATATTTGCATATTTATATATATATATATACAGGGTGGTCCAATGGGTACGCAGCCTCTAGTTTTTGCATATTAAATTAAAACTCGTCAAGACGAGTATTTTGATATATAACATGTGAGGTGTAAAAATTCCAGAACTTGACCTTTTTGCGCAATAAAGGTCAAATTTTGAAACTTAGAATTTTGTTATAAAAATGGATTCAAAAAAATTAGAGGCTGCGTACCCATTGGGCCACCCTGTATTTATATAACTTTACATATTATATTTCATATTCGACACTCAGCGCTTCAAATATTTTAACCATTTTCGATCAGGATTATTTAACTGTTTAAACCATACTCACGCAAATACTCAACAGGTAACGATGTTTTGTCTAATTACAAATCGATAAGCAAATCGTTTTATTCAAATAGATTTATTCAAATATTCGCACTTTAGTCAACAAAATAAAACGATCGACAATAATATTTTATTCAATACATTTTTAGTAATTCGGGAAGAAACTCGTTTTTTTCACGAACTCTCATCTTCAACTGTCTCACTCTCACAATCACTCTTGGCAGTCTCCTTTTATAATATCTCACGCTTTTCTCGTACTCGCTCATCTTTATTTGGTTCAATCGTATCTTTTCAGATCATATTATTCAGAGTAATTTCATGTTCACATTACTTCATATTATTCACATAAGTCATGTTATCTATGTTAATTTTCTATTCATACTGTTTCATGTTATTCACAAAGATTATTCAAATATCTTTATCATGTGTAGCCATTTATTCGCACAATGTTCAATCAAAGAACATTTAGGCACTCTCAATATATAGTCCAACACAATTAGGCAACTCAAAAATTTAGATAAAAGTTATAAAAGGAAAATCGATTATCAAATAAAAATCGTTAGTACTTCTTTACAAAATAAAATTAATCAGAGATTAAATCGATTAAATTCAAATCTTAATAAAATAAAACTGTATTAATGAATTTCTTTAATGAAATTATAAAATATTTATTAAAACATTATTACAAAGTATTATTATTCATAAAATATTATTAAGACAAAATTAATAGATCAGTGGCAGAATTAGTGACAATAATATGTACAATAATAAAGTCATCATCATATTAAATCTCCGTTCACTTCATAATCTGCTATGTAAATTATTTGCAAGAGCTACATGCGAATCAATTACACTTCGGAGTTCAAGGACGCTCCCTCCTGATCCCTTGGACACAGAAGTAAACTGTGTTCGCATCTTCGCCCCCTTGCACTGTTAAACTCGTCGTCCATGGCAGTTTGACTCGACCTCAACAATTTGATATTCATATTCAAGGCATAATTCAGGTTATTACTAAGTCGAAACATCGATGAAAATGTCGTTTGAAGAATTAATGAAAGTATAATGTTCAAAACTTTTTTGGAAACCCTCCAAATTATAGAAATGAAGTAAATAGCATAAAAAAATTTTAAAAATTAAATCAAAATTATTTAATTAAAACCAAAATATATAAAGTTATGAAGTACAATAAAATAAAAATAAAATGCAATGGAGATAAAATTACGTCATCAATAATCAACTAGTATTATACCTCCCAATATCGAATAATTTCACCAAATAATTTCAATCAAATAATATTCGCCAAATAATTTCAACCAAAAGTGATGGGTTCGTAACAAAAGATTTAAATGAAATAAAATATCGTAAATTGTAACTGACTGGGAAATTGTGTTCAATTGTGCACAACTTCGGCAGGTATTTATACCTCCCGGATGTGCACAATCCTCAGCAAGCTCGGGTATCTGGTGCATGTCACCCCAGGAAGGATGCTATGACATCCGCGATTTGCGGATATACTGTTACTTTAATGCAGTAGTTTGCACGGGTTACCCACAATCGTAAACATTTTTTTTCATTATTTCTAATTATTTACATTTTCAGTTTGGATGTTTAGGCTCACCGGCTCTATCCGTTTAGACGATGTACGGATGGTGTCCTTCACAAAACGGCGCAACATTGGATAATCACAAACTGTCTGGATGATGTTATGATTCGCATTGAATCGTCGAGGTGATTTTAATTAATTTCATTAAAGGTCATTAATTTTTTATTTCGTTTCTAGAAGGCCTCAAAAGAATTTCGGAAGATTGAAATGGGTTTTCGGATGAAAGTACTCAAGATTACCAAGTACTCATTCCCAAGGATCCCTCACTTTATTCTCCGTCCGGCGCGCATGGAATCATTTAAAATTAACGGGGATAGTCGAGTTTGACTATCCCCACAACTCTGACAAACTTTCGTGCGCGCGGGATAGTGTAATGGGTGAAAGGGTTCTGGGTTTGATGTGCAAAATATAGAACGTAACAATGAGTTCCTATTCAAGCACATCAGCACTTTATTGATATTCTGCTTCCTTGTAAATCTAATATCGATGTATTTTTTGTGTAAATTTACACATTAAGCTAATTATTGGAAAAAATAATCAATATATAAAATTTCTAATTGCACATTTAGATAGAGAATCGAAATGTGCATCAAATACATGATATCAATTATTTACACTAGCACTTTTAAAAAATTTTATGGATTGATTTTTGCACTTTTGCACATGTGTAACTTAAAAAGCACTGTGCTAGCACATTAAAAATGTGCGACACTATGTGCACTATCGATTAGCACTTTAAAGATATTGATTAGCATATTTGAGCACTGTGCAGTGATCGATTAACACTTTTTTTACGGTTGCTGAGGAAATGGTCACGGTTGCTATGGATACGGTAACTGGTACCATGGTTAAAACCCCCTTGACTTACTGTATCCGCTCCTAATGAAAAATGTCGCTTGGGTACTGTTGCTAAGGTAATCTGGACCTTAGGTACCGTTGGTAAGGTGATGGGAACCGTTGCTAGGGAAATCTGAACCGTTGTTAGGGAAATCGGAACCGTTGCTATGGTAAGCGCGACCTTGGAAGAGACCTCTCCTCGTTTGGTAATCTATGTGCGTTACTATGGCAAACGGTAAACCCTTCTCAACGTTATCAGATTTCGACCTGTCCCATAGGGGGTCGGTATTACATAAATACTTTTTACTATGGCTACAGACGCGTTTTCATTGGTTATTGTACCTATTTCCATAGTAACCGAGCAATTTCATTGGTTACCGTGGTCCATTGCAATTATGACATCACCGTTTCTATGGTAATCAAGATTATTGGAAAAATTATTGATTGATGCAACACTCTCATTTTCCACCTACTGGAAATACTATCAGAAAATTCAATAGTTGAAGCTACTCTTAGAAGTGTTAGTTATGCGTATTGCTTTCAATTGTGTTATAGATTTTCTAATAGTATTTAGTGTAAATATTTTAACAAATTATTTATTTCTCCATTTACTCAAATATTAAGATTAAAGTTTTTAATTAATAGACTGATGCAAACTGACGAAAGCTTTAACAAGGATTATCCTGAGGACGTACAAACTTATTGTAATAATAAAAATATTAAAAGTCATATTGGTGTTCTTAATATAGCGACACACGAGCACGTGACTCCGAATATCAAAGGTCACGATATTCGGATCTGAGACAAAAGTGAAAGCATTTATAAAGAACTTCAACAGGTACGCGAAGATAATTGGATAATAGAGGAAAGGAAAATCCTCTTACTAACGTCATTCATGACTCCGGATGCAATCATAAAGTATGAAATAGCGCACAGAGAAGCATGTGAAGAGAAATTAAGAGTAGCTTTCTCCAAGGAAAAAACCAATGAAAGAAATGATAGGTTTGAGAATTGGCTCTAGCAATCTAACAATAATATTTGTTGAGTTGTTGTTGTGTTTTATGAAAAATTAATAAGAACACGATGATTTTATAAAAATTTATTTCATGTATTTACAATTTACAAGCATTAATATTTTATAAGAGAAGAATTAAGAATAATTAATTAAGAATAAGAAGATCTGAAAAAAACAAATTTTGATTTACTAATTATTATTGTGTTCAATTATATATACTATAAAGTGTTAATTGTGCAATTCATTCAAAATGAAAAACGCTTTATCACATTTTTTTAAATTTTAAAAAATATTTAAATAAAAAATATTCATCATTAATTTTTAATTATAATTTTCATAAACAATTTATTTATTTTATAAAAAAATCATTATAATTTAAGAATTGTTTAAATCGTCCATTTAATTTGTGATGTTTATTTGCAATTCGAAAACGTGTATCAAGTGAGTGTTTTTATTTTTTTATTTCAATTTCAATGTTAATTGAAAGATTTATAAAAAAATTATTAAAGTGGAAATTTCGAATTACTTTTATTTATCTGAAATGAAAATCAAGTTTGAAATAAAATGATTATTTGTTAAAATATCAATGTCAACCTCATTATTTGACATAAGTAACAGTACAACAAATGAAAGTAAAAATGAATCGAAGTCGCACAGGGTGACACAGTTATTTTTGTTCGATTGTCTGTAAAAAAATCTTTTTTTATTGTTTGCAGAGTTTTAATTAATATGTGCAATATTTCATTTCTCTATTAACGACATTGCAATTTGAGCTTTTCAAGTTTAAAATCGAAAATTCATTTTTCCTTTTGTTACTTCGTTAATCTCGTTAAACAGGGGCAAGTAGTTCGGCGAATATTTAAATGCAATATATTTTTCTCTTAGAAGCGATTTTACCCGCAATGAACGGTTAAAATTTGCATTATCCTTTATTATAACTGGATTATCCGTAAAATATGGAACTAGATCTATATCGATGAATTCTCAAAATTCTTCCGAAGTGAAACTATCTACTTTAATTTTGAATGAAATGATACCTGACAACTTGTGTTTGTACCTTATGTTCCCGGTTATTGCTTTGTACGCTTTGGTGTTTACAGTAAAATAGCCGAAACAACGTTTTAAGTGCTTATGAAACCCAGATTCATCTGAAAAAAACTAGCTGTGATTCAGGAAATCTTGATATTTCATTAGCAAATTTTTATTTAAGATTGATATTATTTTCACCGTTTCTTTCTTGTGGTATTAAATATAATCTCTTTATTGTCATACCAATTTTAATTTTTCTGCAATTTATTGAATGTAACATTTAAATTTTACTAAAAAATTTAAAATTTTTGAAATTATTATTTTTATTTAATTTTATTTATATTTAAATAATAATTTTTCTCATCAATACTTATTACTAGAGAGCGGAATAATTACGATAAAAAATGTCAAATTTCCGGTATAATTTCCGGTAAAAATAAGGTAAAATTACGGTATTAATTACGGTAAAATATAATGAAATGAAAAATACCAACATAAAACATTTATTTGTTGTAATA
>MQRK01252944.1:0-23244 GCA_001938485.1 Girardia tigrina | reverse complement strand
ATTTATTAACTATAACACAATATCAATAATCTCGACTATTTAATGGGGAAAATAGTGATGTTATAATGACTCACATTTTCAAAGCCTTTTCATTGGTTTACACTCTCAAACAAACATATTTTATCAACATACATTCAGCATACATTCAACATACATTCAGCATACATTCAACATACATTCAAGTAACCCATATTATTGTGTCATCACAACTGACTTTACACAATCAATTTAATCAACAATCACTCAATAATTATTACGCAATTAGTCTTAGTTACTTCTGTTAGTAACAAACAATATTGATTACATAACTATTCCTACTCACACAGGCAGAATTCTACTTTGTCATCAAAGTTTGTAAAATTTAAAAAATTTAACATTTCAAAAATTTTAATTAAAAATCAATAAAAATTTATATAAACTACTTATAATTTATAAGTAGATATCTTGCAATTAATATTGTTCGGGAACTCCGAATTTTCCGTTTCTTTTCCTATTTTCTGATCTTAAAAAGTTTTTTTCGATCAAATTTTTACATAATCATTTATTGTCATCGAGGAGTAAGTGTGTAAAGTTTGAAGAAAATCGATTGAGTAAAAAGCCCTCAAAAATGTTTCTAAATTCCATATATATATATATACCCAGTGCTTTTTTTTAGTAAAAAAGGTTTCGGAACTCATTTTATATCTATTTTTACCTTATATAAAAAAGTATTATATTTGAATTTTCCCACTGAACACAAATTTATTTTACAGGAAATTTAAAGACATAAAAGTTTTTATAAGAAATTGAGAGACTAAAAGAGTTTATTTATAATAAAAACCGACCTAACTAAAGTTTATGTGGAAAAATCAAAAATATATTCTACTGTATTATGATACTGTACCGTATTAGGATTTAAAATAACTTCCAGAATTTTCTCATGTTTTCATCAGACAAATCATCTCGATTTCTTTTCTTGGTTTGTGAGTTTAGAGCTGAATGTTTGCCTCGAAGCAGCCAAGAGTCTACGTACTTTATAGGATCAAAATATGTTAGTGGAGGGCCGACCATTCTGATGAATAATAGTGCCGAGACTGTTTTTGTCATAAGCGAAGCTCTCGTTGGGGTGATTATCAAATTCATTTGTGAGAATCCCCTTTCACACTCGCTGGAAGAAATGGAAATTGTATTAAGATTATGTATCAGAGGAAGAATTCTTTCAGAATATGTTCTTTCCGTAAGATAATCACGGAATCCGTGAATGATTTCTCTTGCGTTAAGTTGTTAAGATATTATATTAAATATTAGAAAATAGCAGCATTTACTACTTGGTAAATTTATATAGCTTGTTGTTTAATTGTAAACCATAATTTATGTCTTTCCCATGAGTCCCCATTGTAAAAAGGATTGACAGTAAGTAAAACACCGATTATTTTATATAAATATAAACGAATCTGGCAAAAAAGGTATGGGAACTGAGTTCCCATGAGTTCCTACTGAAAAAAAGCACTGTACATACCTATATAGAAATTAAACTAATTAAAAGAATGAAAAAATATTGTGCCCACACAAAGAACATTAGTATTTATTATAAAATATTTTTATATATATTTTTATTCATAATTATATTATATCAACTATAATTTTTGCCTTTTCTCTACTGGAGGCCCATCATTTATTAGTCCTTCACGGCAGTTTGGAGGGTAAAAATATAAAAAATAATCTAAAAAGTACAATAATAATAATTATTATTACGTTAAAAAAATCAATAAACAATTGATTTAATAGTTAAACGACTAATTTATTACTGACCGAGTTGTTTTCACCAAAGAAAATACTTAAAAGAGCGGAAATCCTCTTTATTTCACATCAATCAAACCAATTGTGGAATCATCTGCCCATCCTAAAAAACTATTCTACAAAAGTTCCGAAAACAGAATCCCATTTATAGAGCCATATTTCGACGCAAAACATTAATCGTATTTCAACTGTTAGTAGTTCCTTAATAATTATCATCTAACAACAACCAATAATTCTCAAATTATCGTCAATCAATTCTACCTATCTTATGCAGCTCATACACAAGGGTTGAAGGTAACGATCATAGTACCGTTGTTCGTTAATTATTTCATATCTTCTTGTAACAAACATTTCTTTTTTTGAGATTATCAATAACATTTTTCTTGATCTGTGTTTCAGGTTATTTTTAATATACTAGTTTATTTAAGTAACTTCATTATTTTTATTTATCTGTCGTTATTCGTTTAGGGAAGCTCAGAGGTTTTACAAAAAATAAGTAGACCGTCTCGCCAACTTGTTCCAATATAATTAAACCATTAAGACTTCTAATTAACCTACCATGTCAGATAAGGACAATTCAAAACTATATTAGCTCTAATTGTGAAAATGCACAATTCATCCGGTAGTAAGTGAATTAACAAATACACTTTTTAATCTAACTTTGCTTCTATCCTCAATACACTTTAAAATGCAATGACATTATCATCTCTAAAATGCGATGGCAGAGGAATTACACGTCCATGATTGTACTTTCTTCTGGTAATAATCGTTTCAATGATCTGAACACTGACCTCTCATATTGCTTCAATGTTAGCCTCTAAAGCAGACCTGAATAAAAACACACTGAAATTGTGTTTCTTTTAAAGTTTAAATCTGCACTGGTATCCTGTATGTTTTTTTAATTCTTTTGAACGGTTCATGTTCAAACTACTTCCCCAAATGGTACTATTGCAGCTTTGTAAGACATGAGTCCGAATAACACATAACAATGTCTTTGAGAATACCTCTGTTGTAGACATTCAACAGCTTCTAGTTCATCTATTTCCCTTTGTCCTTTCAATTTTAATTAGATCATTAATATGAATTAAAAAGATTTTAAAATAAAAAGGGATTAAAGAAAATTTTATTTTTTACAACATTTACATGGACAGCTTTAGTGAGTTTTATTTATTATATCTGAGAGATTTATTTTTCCTAAAAATCATATTTTCATTTTTAGAAACATTTAATGGATAAATACAAAATCATCTGTCTCCGGAATCTTCAAATATTGTCCAGGACTATTTTACTTAATGTAATTAAATTTTACATTATACTAATATTTATTATAATTAACTTTATTTAAATATTTATTTAAAATAAATATAATTTGTATTAAACCTCCAACAAGATGACGTTGTATGGTTGATCGTTATTGGTGATCAAATCCATAACATTATCATCCTGGTCGACTTGTTCATTACTGGCTGAATCGTCAACATCTGAATCGTATAACGTAGTAGATCGTGGTGTTTGACCTGATTCGTCTCGGGAATAATTTTAGTCGTTATTGTAATCGACCTATTTGATCCCGGGTCGATCGCTCCGTCTCGATTATTGTTTCCGCACAACATTTTATACTAATAAGCATCCTCGACAAAATTTTATTTACAGTAAATTCAATATCGAATTGATTGTCCATCTTTGAAAATTATCACACCGAAAGAACATGACTTTTTTGATTTTTTTGTTTTTTTTATTTATTGACTTTATGTGTTAAAACAAATTTCTTGTAATATTTGGATTTAAATTTTTTATTTTCCAATTTAATTTCGAATTTTACTTTCCATTTTAATTTGAAATTTGATTTCTGTTTTAATTTAGAATTTTAATTGCTAGATAATTTTCTTTTTTAATGTTGTGAAGTTGGCGGAAAAATAGTTTAAATAATATGAAAGAAATAATTAAAACTTTTCAAACAAGATATTTTTATTTTACTGTGTAAAAATTATATATATTGACTGAAAAAAGAATTTTACTATGTATCTTTAATTAAGATGAGTTTTGTCCATTAATTTAATTCAAAAGTCCAAATATATTAAATAATTTAAAGAAATATGTGACTATATAACTAAAAATAATCAAATTAATAATAATAATAATAATAATAAATTAAAACTGTTCAACTCTGCCTTTGCCAAGAAAAGAAAATAGCGAATCAATTGGAGAAAGAATTACCGTTGAACTTTTGATACATCCTAACCTTCTCTTCGCGAGTATTCTTGTGGTATTCTCTTCATGAACTCTTTTTGGTATTCCCCTACGTTAAACTTTGGAGGACACTGTCTAACCGAGACAAATGCAACATCACACAAAGCTACATGTTTGGATATCTCCGTGGAACCCCGTTTTATTAACAAATTCGATTCTAATGAAAAAAAGAAGATTCATTAGTCGAAGAAGTCATCATCGACAAAATATGATCACCACAAGTGGTTAGGGCATTGTTTCCAATCCATAGAAGAAAGAATAAGGTTTCAGCTAGTCTCTTGGCATACTTTTCTCAGTCTGCGGTAGAAGGAAAAGAAGAACAAAAAGAGGTTACATGAGTCTTGGAAAACATTATCGTCAACCCGTTGGATTACTAAATAACAAAGTGAAAACCAACGCTCACGTCGCATGCAGAGACTCCCACAATACTTCAACGACTATAAGTTGGACCTTTAACAAGCTTAGGTAGAGTGTCGTATATTATGTTGTTTAAATAATTTAATGAACTTTTGTGTGTATGGGCTCAATATAAATGTATGTTGTGTGATATTTGTTATGCTCCGTTAAACTCTGATATTATTATACTCTGTTAAACATCGTATAGTAGATTAAAGAATAATAGATATTCGGATCACACTATATTGGATTAAATTTATTTTAGTGAGACTATAGAATTTAGTGCAAGTAATGATTAAAATTATTAAAATTTGTGGAAGTAATGATTGTTGCATTGTAATATCTCAGCGTTATTAAGCTTTTAGTATTATACTGTTTTTAATGACCAATTCTTTTCTCAATTACATGAGATATCAGGAGATGACTCTTCATCACACAGAACAATGTAAAAGTGGATTGTACTGTTTAAACATGAATTATCAAAGGATTGGATGCCAATCTAAACTATCTGTTAAAATTAAAGAAAAAATAAAACTATATCACAAGAAAACAGTCAAATCACAACGTGACATAAAAATAATACTTTGAATGTCAGCAAATAATTCATACTTGCAATTTTGCATGAATTGAAAATTAGAAAGCTGGTGCCAGATCTTATTCTAAATTTATTGTATTAGAAATGTACGAAAAGAAACTGAGGCTCTCTGCAAAACGTCTTTCATTTAGAACAGTATGGTGATGCCTTGATGCATAATATCACTATGCATAAAAAATTCCCCCTCAGTCTGTGGCTGTCAGAGTCTAAGTTCAAGTCCAAAGAGAAGAAATTTACTTATGAATCAAGTTACAAGAAGCTGAGATTCGGAGTCTCTCAGAGAAAATGCCTGATTCTGAACACTTTTTGGCATATTCTATGACGATTTTGCTGAATAAAATACTAGACTCAACTTTGCAAATACTAATCTTATTTTTGGTATAAAAAGCGACATGTTTGATGAAGCAAATTCGAATTTTCTATGTCGAACAACGTATCAATTCTCAACAAAGCAACATCCTTACAAATTCTAAATGAAAATAGAATACACCTATTAAAATATGCTCCCTACAGTCTTTACGTTACCCCCAGTGGTTTTAATTGAAGCGGGACATTTTGACACGGGACGTTTGGACCCGAATAATATTTTATTCTTATTAAAAAATATTTAATTAGTTTTTTTTTGGTTATGAAAAAATTTTAGTCTCGAAAATTAAGTCTCAGTGTTATTTTTTTAAACTTAAATGTTTAATATAATTTAAAAATTTGTAAATTAAATTTTAAAAAAAGTAAACAATTCTAGTAAAAATTAGAAAAAATAAAAATTTCAAATAAAATTTAGAAAAAAATAAACAATATCAGTAAATTTTAGAAAAAGTTAAAAATATGAGGAATTAGTTAATTTTGTTTTCGCTAATCAATATTTAAATAATCAAAAATTATTTAAGATTAAAATCAAATTAAAAAAATTCAAGTTAAATATTTTTTTTTATTTATTTTTAACGGAACATCAGTCAACAAAAAAGGAAGATATGGGGCCGGATCCAAAATCCCTTGGATTTTCAAAATCATCTTGAACTTTTGTTTCCAAATTTCAAAACTGTCGTTTCCATTTAATTTCTCTAAATGATTGAGTATAACTTTTAAATCGCTTATCATTGCCCGGATAGCTTATAACAACGAATAACAAATCTATAAAATTTATTTTTCAACAAATAATGCTATTAAATAGATATTATTTAAACAAATAATTATCCATATTTTTTCTTGTTAAATATTTCATTTAATAAATAAATTTAACATATAACAATAATAAAATATTAAAAATGGTTTTTAAAAAAACAACGCAAAATTAAAAAAAACTGCATATATATTTCAGTTGAAAAATAAATTATAAAAACATTATAAAAGGAATAAAGTAAAAAAGCAAATTTAAACATTAAATATTTCTTTAAAAAAGTAATATTTTATTATTAATATTTTAATATTTAAAAAAATAAATATTTTTATTTAAAAATTTTAAAAAGTTGAATGTTATTTTTGATTTTATTAAAATTATAAATGGATGGAAAATTATTTTAAAATAGAGAACAGCGGATTCATTATTAATTAGGAAAATAGTTGGAAAATTTGTTTGAAAGTTGTTTTATAATAAAGATATAATTTGAGTAAAATGAATTCTGATATTGACGTTGCAAATACTTCTCACAATTTATATGGAAATGTTTACTTTTCGATTCTATTCAGACGCAATCAAGTATTCTGAGCGAGGAATTCTGGACGATCGATACGATGAAAAAAGTCCTAATATTATAAAAGTTACAATATGCACTTTTACATTATGTTTTTTTAGTAATTTATGTTTCATGTAAAAGTAATTTTATATTAAATATATTGTTTCAGTTTTCCATTGTGATTGAATTAATATTTTAATTATTTTTTAATAAATATTTTAAACTACTGTTTGATATCAATAGTTTACAAAGTTCTGTCACTGACCCACGAATATTTATTATGCATAGTAGTTACTATGATATATGTTTATTTGATTATTGTTTCTTCTGATAAATATCCCTGAACGTCACAAGAATGAAGTATAGTAAAATTTAAATTGAAGAATCTTGATACAGACTCAAAAGTTTACTTCCATATCTTTCATTTTTAAATAAGACTGAAAAACTGAATTGGCTACGGCTCCTTGTGGAGCATGTTTTTTGTAATATTTTGTTATATATAAAAATGTATAGAAGATGATGAAATTTCCTAATACGAAATTTTATTTAATAAACAACACTCCCCGTTATATAATAACTTTTTATTTGAGACAAATAAGTCTATATAAACTAATATCTAGAAAATGACATTTGTTTCAGTTTTCCAGAAGTCCATAGAGAGATATCAGAAAAGAATTTCTAGTGATGGGGAAAAAATGACTTTTTGTGGTCTCCCATTTTCATTTTATAGTAATGAAAAAAAAGGTTTTTGATTCTGGAAGTAACCGATCTTGATAAACTTTTAAATAGCTATTTTCAACAAATACAGCAAAATTTGTTTTGATTGTTTACACATTCATGGCTATTCGATATAGTCTAAAAATTATTGTATTTGTTTAAGTATAAAATAACTTACGAGAAAATGATATTATTAGTACAGCCCACGATTAACCACGGCCCGTGGAATTTATGGTTTTGAGAGAAACTAGTAAATCAAAAAATTAAATTTTTATATCCATTCTTTATGCAGACAGAACTCTACTTTGCCAACATAGTTTTTAAAATTTAATTAATTTAAAATTTAAAAAATTTTAATTAAAAAACACATTAAAAATTAATATAAACTACTAATAATTTATAAGTACATATCTTGCAATTAATATTGTTCGGGAACTCCAAATTATCCGTTTTTTCGAATTTTGGGATTTTAAAAAGTTTTTTTCGATCAAATTTTTACATAATCATTTATTGTCATTGAAAATGAGTAAGTGTGCAAAGTTTGAAGAAAATTGATTTAGTGAAAGGCTTTCATAAAGAGGTTTCTAAATTCCATGGATATATATACATATACCTATATAGAAAGTAAGTTAATAAATAGAATAGAGAAAAACGCCACGCCGCGGAATTAGCCTATCAGTGCGGAAAAAAATATTAATGCATTTTTTTAATAAATTTATTAAAGAAATACACTAATATTTTTGTGGCAGTAAATAATAATAACTATTTAATTTCCGATAAGGAAATTATTAAAACATTAGTATTCAGTTTAAATCATAGAAATTAAAAAGTAATTGTTTGCAATATTTTTATTTCGTGAAGTAATTCAAGCTGATGTGACTACATTTTGGAGTGTGTTACAGGACAGACTGCCTTGTTTAGCAGCACTTGCTCAAGTTTAGATTGCACTGCAGATCTCTTCTCTTGACGTGGAACTTTCTTCCTCAAATTATGAATTGGTGTGAAAGAAAAACATTTAATTAGATATTAATAAAATTTAAATTAAACAATCTGATAACAATTTATTATTTTGGGTTTTTTATTAAGAAATGGTTAAAATTATTATTTTTAATTAATATTTTTAGAAAAAAATTTTTAAAAGATTTAGAAAGATTGTTCGAATAATCATGATAAAAAATATAAATAACAAAACCAATTAGAACGATGTTAAACGGTGAACGATCTTTTGACAGTTGTAATGACTCTAAATGTGATAATAACACAAATTCAAATGAAAATGGTCTCAATGTTCTTAACAGTTATTTTATATGCATTATTATTTGTTTGTATAAGTTACCAGGATGACACACAACGTGCCGCTGTATGTCGCGGTAAATCATGGGTCCTAATTATAAGTCACAGTAATGACACGATTTGGAGCAACTATCGATGCTTACATGTTAAAACAATAAAATAAATTTAATGTAAATATAGTAAACAATTTTTAATTGTTTTTTTTATATTTTTTAAATTTATTCTATTGTTTTACCATGTGCATCGAACGTTGTTTTAAAATATAAAAAAACAAATAATTATCAATTTCTTTCTATTTACAGAACATTAGAACGTAAAGGAGGAAAATGACTATCATTTTCATGTTTTGAATCAAATTTTGGATAGTGTAGAAGTAAATATTTCTTTGTTTACAATTCAGTGTCGAGTAGTGTATTTTTTATACAGAAAAAAATCTCGAGTTTTAAAGGGGACTTGTGAGAAATGTTTTGAATTGTGTATTGATATTGTGCATGTAGAATGTTGATTCGGATTGTGCCTCTCCTACGTAGATGGATGATTGCTATTTTCTTTGATTCTTACTAATTAAAAATAATTTAAGTTAATTTTAAAGTAAAAAGATTTAAAATAATTTTTGAATATATTATTTAATTTTAATGTAATTTAAATTTTAATATATTAATTTAATATGTACTTTTTTAAAAATGTTTAGATTTAATTTTAACCAATTAGATTATTTATAATTAATAATTTTTATTAAAAGATTTTCATTTATTGAAAATAATTAGTATGAATTCAGAAATATATTGATCAAGAAAGATATCAAATAGTGAATGCGCTTGTGTAAAAGATAAGTTTTTTCTCCGCATGTAGTACTTAAGTTAAATTCTTTATCAATCGTACACCAATCATAGATATAATTAGCTCTAATCTCGGAATACTAACCACCTTTATCAGTATCACTTTCAATTTAGTCAAAATTAATGTCAGTCGAACTTCACATATGACGTTTCCTCTCAAAAACAAAACTGTAGGTTCTGGTTTTTTGTTGTTTTAAAGTAGACAGGTACATTGAAATTGATGAGTTTTTAAAATTAAGTGTCAGGTATAATGGACAGTGTTATCATGATAAACATGGAAATCAGCAGCATCATTAAAGCTTGCAAACTGACTTGCTAATGAGACATATGTTGAACGATACCGAGTCAAAATTTCTATCTTTGTATCAAATTTTTATCAATTTTAACAAGAAGATTTTGAAGCATATTTATTGTAAATGTAAAATGCTTCGTTTTCTCAAATTAAATAATGTCAGAAACACCTGCTTGGCTAGTCGCACTTGACTGAAACACCGGAGAAATCCTTTGTCAACGTCATCAAGACCAGTTGCTCTTTTTCTATTTGTCTTATGATTGATAACTCCATTTACAAAATCATCAATAATTTTTTGTTGTTGTTGTTTGATGCGCGTAACTATTGATTCAGTAACATTGTATTCAGATGCCAGATTTATTTGCTTAGCATATTTATGCATTTTTTGGAGTATATCATATTTCTCTGACAAATACAAATTTATTCTCTGCATCTAAACATAAAAATAACTTTAATTTATAAATTCGAATTTCTTTGTCAAAAAATGATTGAATTGGAAATTTAAAAGAAATTTAATTCTTCATATA
Organism: Girardia tigrina; assembly: GCA_001938485.1. Classification (NCBI taxonomy): domain Eukaryota; kingdom Metazoa; phylum Platyhelminthes; order Tricladida; family Dugesiidae; genus Girardia; species Girardia tigrina. The sequence goes on along the minus strand of MQRK01252944.1, from coordinate 12,883 downwards.
TAAATATAAATATTACAGTAAATATCAGAAATTAATTTACATTATTTGTAAATGATTTATAAAACGGAATTATTATTTAAATTCAAATAAATTTTTAGTTTAAACCTAATAACCAACATTTCAATCTGAACATTCAGACTTTTATTTAGTGCCATTAACGACTAATCATAACATAGATAATACCTACAGTATTATCATAGGACACATTTCGATGTTTCCTTATATCATCCATAGTAACAAATTTGTACAAATTAATTTAAGATAAAAAATTACATAATACGAGGGACGTTCCGAAAGTAAGTGGAAAAAAGGGAGACGACACCACAAGAAAGCATTTATTGAAGGACTACAATGTCATTCATCATCCTCATCACTGTCAAACTTGGTAAGGTAGCGATTTGCATTGATGGTCTCCGACACTTTTTCCACATTTTCTACCGTGTTCGTCGTTGCTGGACGTCCACTCCTGTTCTCATCGTCCAAGGATTCACGTCCATTTTCGAATTGATGCACCCAATTGTAGACGGCAGACTTTTGCAGGGCTCTTCCTTGAAACACATTTGATAAGCGGTGCACAATGTCAGACACTGGAGTATCCTCTTTCCAAAGGAAAAAAGATGATGGCACACTGAGAACGTACTGCGTCTTCCATGTGTTAAACAAAAATGAAAACACTGCCTATGACAGTATCCTCTATGCTGCTCACATGTTGCATGGACCAAAGCCACTTTTGCTCGATTTCTATTGGCTGGTAAGTACATCACGCCACCACGCCATCTGTCCCTCTGTAAGGTGCACACACACGCGCACACCCGCATATAAGTATTTCCACTTACTTTCGGAACGCCCCTCGTATTAATTAAATTATTTTTAAAAATTCATTCACGGATTATTGCTATAAGGTTTTTTATAATCATAATAATGTTTTTATAATTGTTTTCACAATATTTTTCTCATTATTGGAGTTGTTTTAGTACAACTTCTGAATAAAAATCATAATACGTTAAAAATGTTTTAATGATCTAAGATCACCCTTCATGGTCTTCCTGAGTTTATAAGAAACAATTATGACAACTAATTGGTATTAATCACAGAGTAAGAAGATAAAATATGGTTGTATTATATATGGCCTTTTGTTTTGAAAGGGTATCATTGTGTGTTGCGGACTTTGATTTTATTCTTTACACTATTGTGAATTTTGGATCAGTAGTGTGCCCTGTTTAGAAAACTTTTGTTCCTTTGATTGATAATTTCTAACACTACTGATGACGAATATTTGATCATTTGTATTTTGACGGTGTGATGATGTATGAATGCGTATGTACTTGTAAAACTTTAAGTCGGTTTATTTTCAATAATTCGTATTACTGCTATTTTAACGTTTATTTATTGTGAATTTTATCAATATGTCAATTATTATTCGTGGTTACGGAGTCCTCGGTTATTCCAGAAAAGAAAAGAACTGATTTTGGCGATTTTTATGTTGAAATTATTCGTGAGTGAAGTCGTGAGTATCAATAGTGCAATTTGGATTTGGTCATTAGACACAGCGAGATCGTGGAATCGAACTTTTCAAAAGAACAAGAGATAAAATTTATTTCAAAAAGAAAATTTTTATAATATGTATAATTTTAATAATATGCATTACGAAAATTATTGCCTATGGCAATATTAAATTTAAAAAATGATCAATTAAAGATTGATCACAAATCCAATAAACTTTAAATTAAAATTCGCCTTTGGCTACAATTTTCGTCTAAAGAAAAGTAGCATCCCCAGCCAACTAAAGCAATCTTCCTTCTCGAATCGGTTGATTCAACGGATTATTTCACGATTACGGGAACATTCAATATTAATACACGAACCTTTTTACTCTGGACAACGTCCAATCAATCGAGTACCTTAGATCGAATAGCGCGGATTCCCGGCCGGGACAGAATTTGCGATACAACTCAGTCTCTTCAACGGTCCTGCGGCACGACCGTTTAAACCAACTGAAGTCTGTATTCAGAAATAACGATCGTCAATTTTTACGGTAATTATCATCGTGATATCCGTTTTATTAGGTTTCGTCTCTCGCATGTCTTGGTGATTTAATAGCACTTGTCTCATACTAACCAGTCTTTCTGTCAATTGTTATATAGCATTATAGTTTTATTATTTGGCTATTTTTTCTATTTTATTTTATTTATTGAGTTAAATACGTTGTTGCGTAACTGAGTGGATAAAATCCTTAGGTCTTATCAGCTCACTTCCGTAATATTGTGGCTTTTTTATATATTTAAGCGGAAAGTTTCAATCTTGTTCAGATTCCATAAAACTAGTTTGTAGTTTTACATAATGAAATGCTCAAATAACTCAAATGCCTCCGACAAAACTTTATTGAAATTTTCAGTGATGTTTCTTTTTAGTAATGATATCACATTTCTATCACTTTCTAACGTAATTATCACATTTATATTTTAATTTTAGAGTATGTTGATACATTAACCAATGTAATTTTAAATATGTCAAAAAACATTCTTTTTAACAAAATAAAGTTATGGAATTTCAAGTCCTTTCTAATGTAAGGATTAAATGTATTTTTCGGTTCATAATGTTTCAGAAAGGTTTCATACATGGTTTCACTGAAGCTGTTTAATATTTTTCCATTATGTATTCCAGTGATTCTGTTTTCTCTTGTTTCAAACTTCCAATCTTTTTTAGAATGATAGTACAGGATGTTTGCCAATATTTCAGTTAAATAGCTTGTAGTTTTAAAATTATGATATTTAATTATTATTAAACGTACATGACAAGTCATTACTTTATAAATTTGTTAATTTATAAGTCGTACTGTTTACCGATATGCTTCGCATAACATTTAATATAACATTAGATATTAATTGAACTATTTACATAAAGTTTGCACATGATGAGTGTTTTTTTTTCGTAAATATGACGAATAAAGATCGACAATTTATATTACTTGAATATTTTAGACAAATTTAATTTAAAATTCAATTATCATATTGTGTTAGGATCTAAACAATTACATCCTTTTTAAAATAGTTTATTGAACATATTCCAATATCACAAGTGCAAATGAATTAAAAATTTGCAAAAGATACATGTTTTTAAACATAAATTAATATAAATATAAAACATTATTATTATTAAGAATTCTAGAGTCGGCATATGAGGAATATTTTAAATTGTATGAATGTATGAATGATTTATGTTGATTTGAGTATGTTTGATACTTAGAATGGCGATTCTCCACCAAGATGGAATTTAGTATTTTAGAATTTACAGTGATTGACTATTCGAACATAATTAAAATAATAATAACATCGAAATGATAATAATTTGATAAGTGTAAATTGTTAAAATTAATAATTAAAGTGAAGTGTAATATTTGTTCAAAAATAAATGTCATTTAAATAGATATTAAATAATACTAATAAAATTTTAAATTAAATTAAATTCAATTAAGTTAAATTCAATTTTATCAATTTGATAATTCTTTTAATAAGAAATGTTTAAAATTAATAATTTTAATAATCCTTTTTAAAATTAAATATTTTAAAAAGATTAGAAAAATTGCTCGAATAATCATTATTAAAAATGGAAATAAAATAACAATTAGAGCGATGTCAAACGATGAACGATCTTCCGACAGTTGTGATAACGCTAAATGTGATAATATTAAATATTCAAATGAGAATCGTTGTGAACAGGATGGAAATTTTTTAAAGACACAGATTGTTTGAAATATTAATTTTTGTATATTCGAAAATGAAAGATCTTTTAAAATCATTTGAAAAAGTGAAAAAAATAAGTGAGAAAAATTTTTGGGAACGAAAATTCCCATAATGAAGTTAAAATTAAATATTCATATTATATTTTGTTTTCTGGTTTATGATCGATAAAAATTTACTCAAAAAAACTTGTTCTCAAATATTTTTCTGATAACTGTACATTTGTAAGAAAAATTATTTAAATACGACAAGTTAAGGTGAGAAATTCAAAAAATGTAAAATAGCAAATAAATAATTGTGATTAGTGTTAAAATAAAAAATTCTCAATAATACATTTTAACATAAAATGTAAATTTAAATCAAATTAGTTTCACGTTATAGTTCATAAATTATGTCATACTTTTAGGGCGGTGAGGGGGTCTAGAAGTTTGTGACATTTTGTGACTTGTTGAGCTTTTTCACTTTCCCGATTTTCTTCAGATGGCGAACAACTGTTGATTGGTGAACGTTGAGTTCTTGAGCGACTTTCGTGAATTGTTATGCGGGTCGGCATTGTTTAATTGCTTCAAATGGTCGTCATCAACTTGTGATGGTCGACTACCGTGTTCTTCATCTTCAAGGCTCTCGTTGCCACGACGAAACTTAGAAAACCAACGTTGTACTGTTCGTAAATTAGTGGTATGTTGTCCAAATACATTGTTAATATTCCGAGCCGTTTCTGTCATTTTTCGACCTAGTTTGAAATCGTAGAATAAAATTGTTCTCATTTCCTTCTTTTCTAACATTTCTAAAATAAAATAAATACACCTTAAATTAACAACAATAATGTCATTCTTGGTATCAAAATATAGAGTAAAGTTTAAGCTTTAAAGAAAATTTAAATATGAATCTATTTATGAATGATTTTCTAAATATTTTAAACAATGAATATTAAATACATTAAAAACGACATTTCTTTTGCATCAACCTAATAATAATTGGTCCTTCTGGGGATTATGTATATTTTTAGACGAAATTATTACATTGAAGATGAATTATAATATATCCGTCGGTAATGAAATATTCTTTTTGGAAAGTATAAATATATCTTCGTTATTCGATTTTGTATCAAATTTTAATTGTTATTCGGAAACGGCGCCCCATGCATTTTTTTTGAAATTGTTCATTTCGCAACAAATTGCTTATTGTATGAAAAATTGTTATTTTTAAAAGTATCTGCATGTTATAAATGTACGTGAAATTGCAAAAATTAGAAAAAAGTCCTGGCCATGACCTAACAACGGAAATAAGTAACTCAATTCATTGTAAATTATTATTAATTTATAATTATGGTTACTGACAGTAATTTTGCTAAATTCTAACCCACATCACACGTTTATAAAACTATAGTACCTGTAATATTATTTTCTATTCTTAAACGTCCCTTTTTTGAGTTTTATATTTGGTAAAATCGTTTTTTGAGTCGTCATAGTCAACACATTGTAAGAATTCTGATTCGATTCACATGAACAATATAGGTGGAAATATTTTCTAGGTCATTATTTAATACAGGTGATTCTTTACTTTAGACAGCGCTTAGAACGATCATTTTCCCTCTTAGTTAGTCTACAATAGTCAGGTACAACCTCAGTGCAATCATAACATTAAGGAATATAATAAGCAGCAATCCTCATTAGTTGTACTGTAGTTGTCTGTATCTTGTATAGTTTAATTACAATTTTACGATCAATTATGATCTTCTTATGAGGGGTTAATTTAAATTTTTATCTCACCTGAATAATTTATTATTTTTTAATTTAAAAGGTAAAATATTTTTATGTTAATATGCTTATTAAATATTTTAAAATGAAAAATGATATAATAAAAGAAAATCATAAAAAATAAAATATCTATTTAAAAATAAAAAAATCTTTAATGTATCTATTAAATATCTTAAAATTAAAAATGTCAAGAAAACAAAAATATTAAATATTTATTTATAAATAAAAATATTTTTAATAAGCAATTTTAAATAAACTTTGAAAATAAATTTTGGTGTTAAAAAATGAATCCTGATATTGAGGTTGCAACCACTTCTCACACTTTTGAAGACTGATATTTGTTCTAGTAAACCTATTCAATACTGTGTCAAATAGCAGTCATTAGAACTGTTTCAAACTGTTAGGATTTCTTTTTAAACTTATCAGCTTCTGTTTGTGTCTCAATCATGCAATGGTTATATTTATATTTTGAAATTAGAACATTTCTGATGTCTTTGTAATGTATAAACAGATGTCTATTCGGTTCGGTTCTTGCACTCCAATGAGTAACTGAAAGTGTTTTGACAACAGAGATAATTGCTGATAATACTAAAAAACCCTTCAACGTCTACCAACACTATGTGGAAGCTGAAAAGAAATGATACAATCATTGTATCCTAGTATAATATGAGACAACTGGTATACATATGTCGGCTAAGTAGACACAGCTTCAAAAGCTTCACAGAGCGTGCTAAGCACGTAAATTTAATTGTTTCACTCATGACTGTAAACTAGCATAGTTACTCGTTTCAGTGAGAAAAACAAGTACAGAAACCTACATATCTTTAGGGGTGTGACTGTAGAGTTCATCAAATAAGAAAAAACATTTAAAATGCTTGCCATGTGACTGCACAAAACGTATATAAAAGTAAACTATTCTACCTGGTAAAGATTGAGCGAAGTGTCTACACTTATGAGGAAATAGTATGCTTCCTTGATTTGATCGATTTGATCTTTTAACTTTCACTTCCATCAATAGTATCAATTCATTGCAAACTGTCTTTGACAAAAATGATGCTACACCTGGCCTGTACTATCATATCTCTGAATATGCTGACATAAAAGTAGATCAAACATGTCAAGTAAACAATATAAATCAATTTATTGGAAACTATATAATATTTTTTAATTTAAAAACAAGTTTTTAGTTTAATCAATAGTATATTTAAAATAGCGCTGGTACCCTCCGTGAATTCAGAAAATCGGATGATATGTATTTAATCTACATTAGTAAATTACTTAAAACTAGAACTTTTAAAGTACATCAGACGTACCAATATATATAGATGACAGCCGATACACTCTTAGTCCCTATTTGCTACTAACATATTTTGATATTTTGAATAACTGCAATCTTATCGTTCAGTTATATAGGCTGTCGGCATCAAATCAACCTTCCATTGGGTATAAAGATGTGTGGAAAGCTTAGTTGATTTGATGGTACCGCCTCCAAAAGCATACGGAACAGATAAATATACATTTTTATGTATCAGATTTTTGGCAAATATTTTTAAAAAGTTATTTTTTTGTAAAAATAATTGCAAAAATTGAATAAAACTAATTTATTCTTTTTTAATTTAATAGAAATTTTTCTCCAGAGATAGGTTAATTTTATTTTGAAAGAAGTCGATGTCAAACTGCCCCTATGTATGATTAAAGTTTCCGGAAAAACATTATTACAAAAAATAAGGATAACATGGATGTTTTCAAAGTATTAAAATTATAACAACAAAAACATTGCAAAACAAATTTAAAACTCAATAAAACAAAACAAAATCAAGATGTTAACAAATAATTATTAAACATAAATATGGTAATATAACTTAAAATTTTTAGCCGCATTTTTCATTATATTTTTTGACAATCTAGTACATTGTTTTTATTTATAAGTTTGCATTTTTCAACAGTATTTTATAATATTAGGTGTACAAATATGAAAGTTCGTTTTCTACGATTTAAAAAATTAAAATTCCGAAAATATTTTAATTAAACTTTTATTAACAATAACAACATTATTCGAATTTATAGGTACTTTATGGATTCCTTCAAAAAAGAATTTCGTTTGTTTCGACGCAATCCATTTTTCGAGCTATTTTCGCACTTCTTCGTTTTTTGTGAACTTGTGTTCAGCCAATCCGTGAGTCATTGCGCAAAATAAGTCATAATCCATGGAGCAATGTTACGTGAGTGGGGCAGTTGGGGTAAGATTTCTCAGTTCAGTTCTTTTATTGTATTTATGACCGATTTTGGAACATGATTTCTTGCATTGTCGTGAAGCAATATCGGACACTCGTGTCTTGTGGCCCATTCCCGTAGTGTGGTAGCAACATCTCTGTTCAGATTGATTAATTGCTCTCCATAACGAGCCGCCGTAACAGTTTCGTCTGGTTTCAGAAGTTCATAATACAAAATACTCTTTCGATCCTACCATATGCAGAGCAGCACCTTCTTTCCATGGATGTTATACTTGGGAGTCATCTTTGGTGCTTTTCCTGTGTCGGTTCATGATCTCTTTCGTTTTGGATTATCGAAATAAATGTACTTTTCATCACCAGTGATTATTCGATGCATGAATGAAGCAAAAGTTCGCACGTTGTTCTTCAATTTTCTTGCTGGCGTTCAGTCAATTCATGCGATATCAATCGTCATTTTTTTCTGAATCTTGTCCATGTCATGCAAGCTATTTGAAATTGTTTGCAGAGTAACCCTTAACGCATCAGCTAATCGTTGTTGCTTTGAGCATCATTTTCATTTCATGGTCTTCAAACTGTTTTGGTGGTTTTCCGTGGTCTTTGTTACTTTAGATCTAAATCACCTTCTCTGAACCTCTTAAACTATTTCTGACAGACTCTGGCAGTGATTGTATCTTCGCCATATACTTCAGCAATCATTTTTTGGGAATCGATGGAACTTTTCTTCGATTTAAACATGAATAAAAGAACTTCCCGCGAATGCTCTTTTGTTGGAGCTTCGGTGGCCATTTTTAAAATTACAATAAAATTTTATATGCTAATTTTTTTAAAAATTCAAAAAGTATTAGATTACGCTTAAAACACTTTACATTATAGATAAAAGCAAATGTTAAAGAAAAAAGTTTATTAATGGAATAAAATTAGATAAAGTGAAACAAACTTTCATATTTGTACACTTATTATATGTATAAATTAAGTCCATTGTACTTTATCGTTTATATTAGTTTGGAAGGAAAGTTTTTTTGCATTTGGTTAAACCATCTTCCATTGATGCGCGAACAGACAAGCAGACATTCATCTTTACATAAGATTTTATGATCATAAAAACAGAAATTGCGACCATTGTAATACAAGTTAAAATTAATAAACCTTATTATTTTATTTGTCTTTATTAAATGATAATAAACAATAATAAAATATATTATAATTATAACATAAAATTATGTAATAAATTGGATATTTCTATTGGATGATATATATAAAATTATTTTCAATAACATAGCTTAGATAAAAACCCCGTTGGAAATGTTGTTAGCATTTTTCACGAAATAGTTTAATAATTTTAAGAGAATGTTCCTCCAAAGTTTCTTAACCTTTCTTTCTTATTCATTTATCATAGAGTCAAATGTGAAAATAATAAAAGGCGGAGGATATTCTGCTAGATTATGTTTGAATACAACGAATAGTTCTACACAGATGAACTGCTCAACATCGGATTATAAATGTGAGTTTGGAGACCCTTACTATTGCCAACTACCATGTGGAAGCCTTTCTAAACCATATCTTAAAATAATGTGGATTGATAAACCAGTATTTAAATTATCCAATAACCGATTGATTTCCGAATCTAATCCGAATTTAACAATTAATGCTCAATCAGAATCTCTATCTCTGTTGGATCAAGATCAAATTCATTTTATATTCTCTCATAATATTTTTTGTTCGAATAAATCAATTATCAAAGACGCAATAATTTGTAAATTAAATCTTTCATTAATTGAATCAGATCAAACAGAAAGAGTAAATGTGAGCATACAATATGGATTGAAGTGTAACCAGCCACAATATTTGGGATATATTTCAATTGAGTATCCGAATGCACCAAAAGACTCCAATCTGATTTTATACGTACTAATTGGCTTCACAAATTTTTTAATACTTTTAGCATTAATTTTTTTATGCAAAACTAGAGGAATATCCAAAGAATATAAAACTCAAATAATTAGTTTGGAAAATCTTGACCAAACGTTTAATATTATTCAAAAAAAATGTACAATTAATTATTTTCTTTATTCTTGTTTAAAGGAAACGATATTAAAAATGTTAAATAAATAAAATAAAGTAATGTAATTACAATTACAATCTCATTTCAACTATTTGTACCTTTATAAAATAATAAAAAGTATATTACTACTACTACTAATAATAATTATTATTATTCTTTCTTTCTTTCTTTCTGAAAAATAAGTTTAAAATAAATTAAAAATAATATATTTTAGTTCTTTGAAATGAAAAAAACAGTTTTGTTATCGAATTTACCAAAGACAAGATAAATAAATATTTCCTTAAACAAAGTTATTTTTTATTCATTTCAGGTTTTTTGGAATATCAAATATCGAAATCTTCGGTTGACAATTTTGGCAAGTTTTCTGTTCATTATTTAATCCCATTCGAAGAATACTTTAAAAAAATATGTCAAATAACAAATGAAACAGTATGTGAATAATTGCTATTTATTATATAAAATTATTTAGAAAAACCTATGATTATTATCTTTTTTATCTCATTACAACTATTTGTACCTTTATAAAATAATAAAAAGTATATTACTACTTCTAATAATAATAATTATTATTATTCTTTCTTTCTTTCTTTCTTTCTTTTTGACCTTAGCCGTTGGGCCTTGGGTGCACCCAATTATGTACAAGTCTTCACATCTCTATATTTGTAGCCTCTTTTCTCAGACATTTCATAGTCAATTCTCTCCATTCTTTTAAATCATCTGTCCATTGTCTCTTTGGTCTTTCTATTGGTCTTTCTCCTTCCACTCTTCCTACAATCATTACCTTTGCTAGTGCTTGTTTTTTTATTTGATGTCCGTAGAATTTCAGCTTCTTTCTCTTGATGGTTTCTTTTATTGATTCCGGTCTTTAACCTAGTATTTCAGTCACTCTCCTTCAGATAAAGTAGTTCATCTTCTTTTCTTTCCACGTAATCTTCAGCATTCTCCTGTAGCACTTCATTTCAAACGCTGTAAGTCTATACATGTTCTTCTGATTTATTTTCCTACTCTCGCATCCATAGAAGATTGTTTCTTAGCCTTAGTGATCTTTATTCTGCTCTTGAGATGGATTTCTTTGAGCTTAAAAACTGTACTAAGCTTAATCATTGTGCTTTTGCAATACCAATCCGGCTTCTGATTTCTGTTTCGCTCCCCCCATTCTCTGTGATAGTAGAGCCTAAGTATTAGAAACTCTTAACTTGTCCCAGCTTCTCCCATTCAATGTCAATCTCCAGTTTAACCTCGTTTTTATGGTTTCCTGAAACCATTATTTTGCTTTTTTGTTTTTTATAATTATAATTATAATAAAAAATGTAATAATAACAATAAATTTTATTAAATTTATTATTTAAATTATTTAAATTGTTTAAATTATTTAATTATTTAAATTATTTAATTATTTTAATTATTTTATTTATTAAATTATTTTAATTATTATTTTTCTCGTCTGTATAATTTGTATGTTTTGTATTTTCTGTATCCTAATATTTTTATGTTAAAAGGGATGTTTAAGCTTAACCGAAAATGTGGAGAATCTTGAAGAAACATTACAGAATAAAAGAAGACTTCTGAAATTTATAGAAAGTTTCGAAAAAATTGTTAATATTTATAATAAACGGTTATTGGGATCAATTATTGCCTTTTACTTATATAATTATCCATCTTATTTTTTAGGGTAAGAATAATTCTTTCTTAACCTAATTTGATTATTTGTTTCTTTGTTTTTATGTAAAACTAAAAATGTGAATGTGAGGGATAATTTGGAATGTTGTAAGTTTGTTGGTTGTATACTGTTTAGATTGGTGACTCTCCTACCCAGATGGGATTGATATGTTATTGATTAATTATTTGAATCTAATGATATTAATTTTAAGTACTAATTAATTAAAGTTTTATAATTATGAATTTTAATAATATTTTTAGTAAACGATTTTAACTTATTAAATTTAATTTATTTTAAAAATTAATGTTCATTTAAAAAAATACGTAATGCCTTTTCATATAATAAAATTTCAGAAATTAAAAATTAGTATTAAAAACTTTTTTTAGATTTGATTACTAAAACAAAAACTATATCAATCAAAGAAAGATGAACTCTGAAAATTGTTGTGAAGAATCTGTTTGTGTTGTAAATAAATTTTTACATTCAAATTGTGATGTTGTTAATAGTGAATATTGAACGAATATTAAATAACAGAAAATGATCAATAAAGGCTTTCAAGATTTCAATTTTGTAAAACTTAAAATTTAACCTTAAATCTATTTTTCATGATAATCGTTACTTATAAATCATACAAACCACCTTATAATCATTGGAAAACCTTTGAGGGTCTTAATCAATTGCAATATAGTTTAACAATATCGGACTATTTGGCGTAGAAAACTAGACGCAAGACAATAGAGTGCAGAAAATTTAAATTATAATAAAATAAATAAATGATAATGCATTCCTAAAAAAGAAGAATGTATTGTATTAAACTATTTAACTAATTTATCATTGATTTTTGAATGATTTTTTAACCATCTATGAATTTCCATATTGTATGATGATCAATTCCAACAACAACTGGACGCAGAAAAATTAAATGATAATATTTAGATGATAGGGTAAAATTAGTCTTAAAAAATAAGAACACATTGTATTAAAAAATTAATTTACAGAATTCAGAAATTATTTTCAGAAATTTATTTATTTTGCTGAGAATTGTCCAAAAGACAATTCAAATTGTGATGAAAATAAATGTTTGAAAACCCATGTTGGTGTTCTTAATAGTGATATTTGAAGTTTGGAGGACCAGAGCCATAATGAATTCAGAGATGTAAAAATAAAATCATGAATGATTGTGATCCTAACTGCTTACGATACTTCCGAGAATAACAAATATTACTAATAAATTTTAAATTTGTAGGAGAAGAATAAATTGAGGAAAGAATGATTGTACAAATTTGATTGTTATGATGTGAGTTTTTTGACTGAGTATAAACACTTTAAACAGATTTTAAGATATCTCTGTGCTAATAAACAAACCAAAGTTTATTTTTGAAACAGTCAAGTGCCCCCAAAGATTATGATTTGGGAGTAGGGGGAAA
>MQRK01252942.1:0-10597 GCA_001938485.1 Girardia tigrina | reverse complement strand
TAGGTGGATAAAAAGATTCAATAGAAAAGTACCTTGGAGTTTATTTTGCGTCACCCTGTATTTGAACGATATTTTATAATTTCTCCAATTTTCTTGTAAGAAATAATCGAATTTTTATTAAGTCAAATAAAAGAAAAAAAGAAGCAAACAAAAAAAAACAACGATTTTTATTCAATTTAAATATGAAAAAAATATATTTTTTTTATAAAATAATCGTTTTTTTTGTTTTTTCACGAAATAATTAATAAAACATTAAAAATTGATTCTTATTTCATGTTTGACAATTAATTTTCAAATGGTTGTTTTTCTGTTTTTATTAACCGAACACCGATCAAAGTTGGTAAGTTGAAGCCGACCTCGCCGAAAACGGTACGTGAAGTATCATTGAATTACACCGTAATTTGCCGGAAAATGATTAAATTGGTATAGTTAATAATATATATTCAAACCTGCCATTCATGTAACCATATGACCGCCGTCGCATCATTGGTACGGACAGACAGACACAAATAAATTCGGTGTTATTCGTAACAATTTATCTGGAATACTTTAAAGACGTATTTATATTATTTTCATTTATTAATTTATAATCATGAAAAAATAACTTTAATTTATTTATCTAACAGAAATGAAAAATATAATTTTTAATTTAATATAATTAAAACAAAATAATATTATTAATTTTTAAAATTAAATCGTAATAAAAGTGCAGAAAAAGCAAAATAATTTGTCAATATTTTTTTTAATTAAAAAAATTAATTAATTATTTTTATTAGAAATCACTTAGAAACTAATGCTCACCGGATAGAAATATTGAATTATGAAAAAAATAATTAATAATAAATCTTTACTTGAATTTATTACTTTAATTAAGTTTAATGATATTTGAAAAACAAAACTCGATAAGAAATTAAATATGAATTTGTAAATAATAGTTTATTTTATTTTATTTTATGTTTTATTCAACATTTTGTTAAAAGTTTCTATTATGATTTTCCTATCTATTTTAATTAGTTTTTTTTAATTTTAATGAATGAATTTTAATTATATTTTTTTTAAAAAAATACTAAGTTTATTATCAAAACAAGGCGTGAATAATTATGATCCTTGAGTTTTATTGGTCGCCCGGGTCGCCATAAAAATTCCCATCAGTAGATCTGAATCTTTGTAATTTTTCGCTGATCGGGTTCAACTGTTTAGAATCAGGTAGTACTTAAAACTGGATGTGAGACACATTCTTTTCAGGTTTTTGGTCAAAACACGCTATAGTAGTTTGCTAAAAACGTTGTTGTTCTCATCTGCCAAGGATCCAACCATCTCGGTTCCGAGTCTAACGGTTTACCCCTTCATTTAATTTTTTTCATCTCTATTTAAACATATTTGTATTTAGTTTTAAAGTAGCGTATGGAGTCTAAATATCAATTAACTATAGTACGTTGGTCCCTTTATTTTCTATATTTCTATATTTCTTGCTTGAAGACAAAATACATTCTTTATTTTTTATAATGTTTATTATGAATTTTTCCGGTTTTAATACCTGCACTACCAGATTTACAACATTGTTATGTCAAGCATTAATGTTTTTTTTCCTTTAAAGCAACACTTATTCGGGTTTCAGATCACTAACAGGAGCGACAAATGGTTTCCAAACCTGGACCTCAAAGTATGAAGTTTGTTAAAAGACTTTTTCCTCTAGTGTTATTGTAAAAAACGCCACTCCTTTTAGTTCAAACTATCAAACAAAATATTTTGGTTTATAAATTTTATTATTGGCTAATTATTAATTTTTAATTTTATCAATTTTCGGATCTAAAAATCTTATTAACAAATACTGTTTGTGTAATCGATTAAAATTTTAAAAATTGAGTTTAGATTGTTCATCATCACAACAATTGAGGCTGCTACATACTACAGACATCTGGTTTCCCTTTTATATTAATTAATAAGTGAATGTATGAATGAATTTCTAGTGAACATACCCAATATTCATATTTCGGTATGATTCTTTACATTTATAGCCTCATGTTATATTTCAAAATGCTCGCTTTCTAATTCTAAAGATGCAAAAATTAGCGCTGTGCATCCATCCAAACAATAACTTTCTAATTAAATACAGAACTGACGATGCCACAAAAGTGGTGAAACATGTTTTCTAATAAAAATTTAAAATTGAAATGGTGTTATTTGAGTCTAATATATATACATATATATATATATATTAGACTCAAATAACACCATTTTAATTTAACAAATTAAATTTATTTTTGATAATTATCAAATACCAAAAAAATAATATAATTCGTAGTTATTAATTTTTTCTTTTAAACAAAAATAACTGTTGTAATAATAGTTCAAAATTTTATTATTCTGTTGGGTGTGATATCATTAGTGCTGAATTTTATATTATTATTTTAATTTTATTAATTTAAATTTATGTGTTTCATGGTATGCTTTAGCATCTGAGTTTATTTTGACCCAACATATTATTTAGATATGTATCTCCGCTAAGTGTCTATAACTCACACTTATTAGAGATCCATATTGTACCCAATCAACCTCATTTGGCCCTTTTATCTCGCCAGTGAAGTTGATGAAGTACCTATTGGGTTCTAGATTATATTTAAATATATTAAGTCTATGTAAGTCTATGCTACTTCTATTTAATTAATGATTATCTTATTTTTCCCTCAACATGTTTTTTCTATTTGATTATTATATTTCTTATTATGAGTTTATCATTTTCATGTCAGAGGTTAAAGTTAAAAGAACATGAACAAATTATATTTTGACATTGTTTTATTAAAATATAACAAAAGAAAATGCTAATCAAAGACAATCCACCTATCGTCCCTAATCATCCAAATCTGATAGATTGACAAACTCTTCACCTTTACCAGTTGTGATAGAGCGGAACTGTAGACGGTCACGATTCTCCTTCTGAATTTCAAGTTTTGACTTAAAGTCCAGTCATTCTTGTTGTTCTAGAGTCTCTTGGAAATTATTTATTGGTAAAAATAACGAAATTTGATGCGAGGTATCAAAATCAGAAGACTCTCTTTGACTGGTGTCATTTCTGATTACCGTCTTTCCATCTTAGATACGGTAACTTTCCATCTCAATACGACTGGTTTTAAAAACAGCTTGCAGCTCATTCTAGGCCTGTTGAAACATTTGAGCCTTTCGCTTCCTTTACTCCCGCCGCTTCTGGGATCTGCTGAGCATCCCAGAGGAAGATGATGCCATATCCTCTTTCATAATTGACCCATGAATGTTTGGATTTTTCACCAGAGGCTTCTTTTATGTATTTGATCCAATCTTGCTTGCTGTTTCTAGAATTATTTCCGGTTGCTCTTCTGATACCTTTTCGATCACGTTCTTGTAGTAGCTGGACATATTTTGCTGAATTCTGATCTCGGTGACCTCGTTTTACAAGGACTTTATTTTCTGTTCTCCCAATAAATATTTATCCACAACCGGTTTGTGAATTGATATCGGAACTGAATGCTTTCTGTAGCCCTCAAATTCAGTTTTCCTCTTCGTCAATTCGTCATTCAGCTTGGCACATTCGCCTTTCCATTTCTGCAACTGCAGCAGCAGATCTCTTTGTTGCTCTTTGTTTTCGTTATATTCATTCTGAATAAGGACGATGAGTGGACTAAAAAAAGTAAAAATAAGAAAAACAAAAACAAAAAAATAATTGATGGAGGCTGAGAGAAACGAATTCTCTTCTAGAAATGAAACTTGGCAAGGACTTTCTCAAACTTTCAGATCGTCAATAGTCTTGGCAGGCACTATAAGCATCTGTCGTTAATCTATTAACAGATCGGTTGTCATCAAATTACCTCACAACCTGTTCATATTCCCTACCTGATCTTCAATAGTCTCGAAAGGAACTATAAACCTCTACCGTTATCTATCGATAGATCGGCAGCCTTGAGGATGTTCCCCAACCTCCACCAACTTCAAAAAAAGGAAATAAAATCCAAAAATTACCTAAGTACAAAAACAAAAATTTTTTTAAAATAAAATTTATTCAAAGAAAAAAAAGTCTGATCAAGTGCTGAAATTCGGATGAATTTATACCAACAAAAACTCCCAGAACCAGCAAGCAGACAATTCTCACAGTCAACCTTCAATCATCCATCACTAAGTCAACAGTCCTCAGATAGAAACAACCCGGAGATGGCCAAAATTCCGATCAAACCCACATGAACAAATCAGGCCATCAAATTCTTAAAAGAAAAATATTCAAATCGACAAGATCCAAGGATCAAAACCAATTAAAAGTTTCTCTTTTTTAATTAATTAATTATAAATTATAATTATAATATTTTATTTTTAGTTTTTTAGATTCTGTGAGTTTTTCCTTCGCCTGCCTCGGGGCCGGTGCAATGAATAGGCCCGAGGCTGACGCGAAGGAAAAACTCACTGGTCCCAACAATTCTTTATTTTTTGAAGAACTTATCCTAATAAAAATTATTATAATTATTAATATTATTACCGTGAAAATCCTTTTCTAAGTAAACTTTTCAAAAGATTCTTTTGAAATTACAGGTAAAATTCGTAGGCTACTTGTGCTAGGGAATATTTTTTTTGAGAGACTATAAGAGACTCCTTGTATTTTTGAGGTATTTAAGAGTTTTTTAATAAATATATATTATGTAATTACAAATTTAGGGTGGCTTATAATAGGCAATTAACGGTAATTAATATTGAAATGCGTTTACATTTAACAACCCAAAATATGGGGAGGTAAGTTGTCAAAGCTGGTTAGGTTGTTTTTTAAATTCTTACTCATTAGATTTATTAAGAAATTACAAAAATTAAATATATTTCTGAAATTAATTAATTGGACTTTATTAATTAAAATATGATATATTAAATATTTAATTTCGACGGATCAATCATCATCATCAGTTTAAACCAGGGGTCTCCAAACTACGGCCTACGGGCCAAATCCGGCCCGCGACACAATTTTATAAATGTAGACAAATTACATTTAATAAAATCAAATAAAGATTTTTAATAATTTAAAGTTAATAATTAATTAATTAAAATAAAAAATATTTTATTTATTATTACTATTAACAAGAAAAATTTTAAACATGTGATAATGTTTTTTATATAATTTTTAGTAACTAGACTTCATGTAACTAGACTAGTTTCATATAATTATTATGGCATAATTTAAATGTAACCCGTAGGACTATCTTCAAATGCTCCATCCGGCCAGCATTAAAAATGTTTAGAGACCCCTGGTTTAAAGTAACAATAATATATTCACATTTATATACCAAAGCAATGTTTACGTAATGTTAGGATCAAAGGCTTTGATCATCAAACCTTCATGTGAAATGAAGAAATAATTCATTTGTTAAAATTAGTAAAAGTCGTAGTAGGAAGTTTACTTAAAACGAATCTGGCGTGAAAGCTTTCGCCATTATTAAATTTTTTAAATTTATCATCATTTATTATCATCATCATGTGTGGTCAATGGCCGCAGTTGGGTACGTCGGAACTCTTCCGATCTCCGCAGCAACCAACAACCGTGTTAGTAATTATTTGGGTGACCGATTGGGAATACGTGGGGCTATTTACTACAGGTCAGGTCAGGTAACCTGTCAGCTATAGGTACTATGCAAACTTGTAATATCTGTCCAATGGTCGAATAGTTGGCGACTAAACCGGCTTCCTTACCCATTGCAACCTGGGGAAGAGGTGTGTGGACACCTAGCAGGATGAAAGACAAAATCTAGCAAAGGGCGGATGAGCTCCTTAAAGCCAACGACCATCCATACCTGGAGAGGAGATAGGCGCTACCAGGTTCGTTGCCTACTAAGACACTAAAAAAATATGCAAACCCAAACCATAATGCTTGTGCATAATTGAGTGCACCCACGGGCCAATGGCTACGGTACCAAAAAAAATTTACGCATCGCCATCCTCCAGTAATTATTAAATTATGAACACAAAATCTTAAAATTATTTAAGTCAAATGTACTATTCAAATGGTTATTTCTATGTTGAGAAATAAAATATTATGTTTTTTGTTTACTGAGATGACGATAAGCCTCTGATGTATTGAGCCACACACCCATTACATTGACACTGATAGATTTACTGCTGAAAAAACTTCTTATCTTACATGTTCTAGATACCATTTTTTAATTTAATAAATTATTTTCGTCATTTTTCATATAGAGTTTTAGAATTTGTTGAATCCTTCAGAGTAGAGAACAGTCAAAACTAAACCAATATTATAATTATTATTATGTTTCTCAATTTTATTTTTGTCGATATTAATTGTATTATTTAATTTTTCCTTTTTTTCTTTTCTAATTTAATTAATTTATCGATAGCTTCTCGAGTTAATTTTTCAACTATCGATTTGGAATATCCATTTTTCTATAGCAAATCCATCAACTTATCAATGCTTTCATTACATTTAAAAATTGTAAAACATTATTATTTTCATATTCTACCGTGAATTTTATATTTGAATGTAGGGAATTCATATAATTTAAAAAAAGTCCAACTTGTTCTCTATTATCAAACATTAGAAAAAGATCATCTACGTAATTTTTATAAATTTTAGGTTTAATACCATCACAAAGTCTTATTTTCTACTCAATTTTTGAAAGAAATTAAATAATCTTTTATATTTTCCTTATTCTTTTTCTCAATATAATTAAGCATGTTTTTATTTAACACGTTTTTAAACTGATCAAAATTTAATTTATTATGTATGACAGCATTTGTTTGAAATTATGTCATAATAAAAACATGTAAAGTGTTTTTTAAATGCATGTAAAAAATTAAAAAAAAACAGCTTATTAATTAATTTAATTAAATATTTAATATTTAATAACAAAATTGAACGAAAGAAAACAGAAAGATCAGACGAGATAAGCTTGATCATATCATTAAGTAATAGCTAATAGCCGGAAGGATTCCGAACCCAATATCTAATGTGTTGGATACGATCAGGATGCGATGCATTATCTTCAGCCAATCGTATTTTGTTAATAATTAATATAATAATTAATTAATTTTTATAAATATAAACAGTTTTTAGAAAACAATTATAAAAATCATTAAATTCTTTTTAAAACAACTTACTTCTTCCTTCTATTTTTATTAATTTTTCCATTTAAGAAAAAAATATTGTAATTCTTTCTTAATTTTCTCAATTAGAATTATTATATTTTTCTTAATGAAAAATTTAATTAAATGATTTTAATTGAAATTAAATATTCATTTAATTATATTTATAAATAAACAAAAATTTATTGTTTGAAGTTGTAATGAATAATTTGTTGACAGAATTTGTTTATTCGATGTTACACCGAAATTAAAACAATATTGTTTCATGATTTCTAGAAAATCCGGTGGTGGGTTTGTTTACAAAATTACTGATACTTTTGGAAATACATTTTTCATTCTTTGGTTTTTAATTATATTTATATATTTATAACAAATAACAATAAAAAAAACGTTCTTCAAGGAGATCCCATCAAAAGTAGATCTCAAATTTAATCTTTGACTACTTTAAAGGGTTCAATTGAGGATTAAATTGATTTATAGCATATCTTTGGTTATTGCGATTCAAAAATGTGTTTTTAAAGCCAGAAATTAATTGTCGTCAATGTTGTGAACTAATCCTTTAGTTTATTAAGAATTAAAGGAGCTTAAGTATATGATTAAGTAAGTACGAGTTCCATATTAGAAAATGTGTTAATTAATTGAGAAGATTGATATATAACATAAGAACAGAAGAGATTTGGAATAGTTATCTTAACTCAGGAAACAACTTTTTAAAAATGTCTGGGGGGCATGTGGGAAGAAACCTCTAAGGAAAACTTCAAATCGTTTTTGAATCCAAACTAAATGGATCTCAAATTCTTCTTTAGGTGTTTAAAGAGAGAAAAGTTGGTGGGTTCCAATGTGGACATTACCACGGATGATACACAAGCCCTAATCCAGAACTTTCAATTTTACCCCGAGAAATGCCTGCTGTGTGCTCTGATGCATTGTCGTGGAGAAGCCTTAGTGGTGAGTTTCCGTTTATTCATTCTGGGAATGCTCTTATCCGTGAAATCCATAAGAATATCACCTTTATGATCCCAGAAAATGAAAATTAATAAAATTTGCCTGGAAAGCCTCTCTATGCTAGTACCACCGGTTCAAGTTGTTCTGGCTGCATTCCAAGCGGTTTCTTGTCATTTAATCAGTCAAGATTCAGGGTACAAATCTAGAGCACAGTTTTCTGATATCCATGGATATTAATTTAGCGTGGGCTGTACGAACACTAATGTTGGGCTTAGTTGGTAGCATTTTTATGGTAATTTGACGCTCTTATTGGACCATTTTTTCCAGTTTTTGATCAATAGTGTCAAAACTTTCTTGTGGCTGATCTGATTTTTATTGATCAAAAACTAAGGTGTGACCGCCTTTAAACTCCTGATCTAATATTTAACATTTCGTCAGAGATTGAAAATCATTTAAGTAATATGACTGCAAAATATATTAGATTTCAGTGCTCGTATTCTTCTGCAACACAAAGAACTTGATAACGCTGCGATATTTGACGTCTGAAATCATCGTACTGACATAAATTTAAAATGTCGTATTAAAAATTTTAATGAGTTTGAAAAAATGATGAATGAAAAAATTAATGAAATGAAACTAAAATGATGAAATAAAAATAAAAAAATTTAATCATATAAAAAATTAAAATTTGCAATTATATTTTTTCATCTGAGGTCGGGTACTTATTGAACGCACCTCTTAATCTTTATTAATGCAATAATGATTCATTATGATACTATTACATTAAGATAAATTTATATAAGTTAAAAAAATATTTTAAAATACTTTTGTATTTAAAATCCAAGGAAAAAATCAGTTGCATCATTATGGCATCCTCAGTGTACTAAAATGATGCGATTAATTGCTATTTATGTAGTTTAAAAACTATTACGTCAAAAATACCTTAAAAATATGATTTAAAATACTTTAATATATTTAATTTTAGATCTCGTTTATTATGCTTAATTAATAATTCTTCGGCAACAATTCATTCATTATGCCTATCAAAATTATCTAAAATATTTATCATAATTTTAACTATGAGATATTTTAGGTATTGTAAGTATGAGTAAATATCAAACTATTTTTACTCAATTGTGTATGATCGGTTCAACAATACTGATAGGAGATGACGACTTGTCTCTTAAATGTAATATGCTTCCCATTTGATACATTTGAATTGATAAACTAGATTTTTTTAATGCATAAAGGAGTTTCAATTTAGTGGAAAAACAGTTTCTACTTTAACTTGATGAAAAAATATTCCTTTCTTTTATGTTAACATGGAATCCATTGTCTAAGTATAATAACCTAGATTCATTAATTTTAAATTATTAGTCATTTGATTTTTAATTTAAATTTATCAAAAAATATTTCATTTATTCTTTTATTGTAGGGAAATGAATTCAATAGATTATTTTTTCTGTTTTTTCATCTAACCATGTTTAAGCGTGCAAGGGGATTTATCCAATCATATTAAAGTATTTTAATGCATGTTGTTATGACACATGAAATTTGTTATTATAAAGACAGAAAACAAACATGAAGAAAGAAGAGGAAACCATAAAATAGAAATGAAAAGAAAAAAATATATACCATAAATTGGGCATTGAATTTTCTTGTGTCGAATATTCATAAAATCTGTTTTTTTTCTCTAAAGGTATAAGTATTTTATAAGTAAGTATTTGTAAGTAAGTATTTTATAAACCTAAACAATGCATGGTGATTTTTGGTTTCTGCTCATTTTACTAAGATCTGTTAAAATTTACCTTATCATTCATTCCATGGAAAATTCATTTTCTGAAAAAGAAAATTAATTTGCTGCTAACTCTTCAAAATCGATTCTTGTCAGTCAAATCTCGACACAAAAAGCTTATCAGATCCTTATAAAACCAAAGGATGATTGCACAGACATATGTTAGTTGATAATCGAATAAATGTCAATGGTACTAATAGAATCATAAATGCACAAAATACCTCAGACAAAAGAAGTACAGATACTTTGAATGCAAGTGCTGACGAAAGCAATTAAGAAGTGATTCCGAACGTAGTTTTGACTTTTTGACTGGATGATATAACAGATAGGCGGATATTCGAATATCCCTTTTCCCGTTACGCTAAAAGCTCTTGTACAACCAAAGTCCTTCAAAACCATGGTACAAGAGATCATGATTGATCATTATAAGATGTAAACCAAAATGTTACCGTGCACTGAAGGCTCGCTCTCTTACATCCAAAGCCCTCTGAGAGTATCAGAAGCTCTCGTAGCTTTTAAAGTTTCCACCATATGTAGAGTCAATAATTCATTACCCTGGGTGTCCATACTGAGTATCGTAATTTTTTATATATACACAGATATCCATCACAGTCGTGGTAGGCTTAAAATCAGGTCCAATGTTTAAGCCAACTCTCTAATCCTTCTTAAACATAAGATAATTATGTTTATCTTACAAACCAGTGATTAACGTAAGATTAATTAACTTATTCTTCTATCAAAACTAATTTTCTT
>MQRK01252940.1:0-19265 GCA_001938485.1 Girardia tigrina | reverse complement strand
ACATACAAAAAATCACAAAATGTGAAAAATTTCAAATTATTAAAATTGCCAAAATAATTCATTCTAAGCTAAAATAATTTTACATAAAATTGAATTTGTTCTCGAAATCAAAAAACCGAGAATGTAGTGGCAAACAACAATAATGAAAGTAAAAATACTGAATTATTGAATGAGAATAATTCTATAATTGAACAGTTGTCCTCGAAAATCCGTGATAGGAAAGAATCCATTAGTAGTTTACTGGAAGATCAAAAACAATTTGAAAGTTTTAAAAGAAAAAGAAATATGTATATTATTAATATGTATAATATTAAAATATTATGTATATGTATAATATTAAATGTATAATATTAAAGAGATTTTAGAAAAATCAATTGGAATCAATTGTGAGTTAAAAACAACTAAAGATAAATTATTATTTGCAGAAGAAAATTGGTCAAAGTACCAAGCAAATGCAGAATTCATTTGTCAGGTATGACATTAGAATCAGAGATGATAAATGCAAAAATGGACGTTGAGAGTACTAAAATTAAATCTAGTGAAAAAAGAAATTTAATTTTATCATCAATTGATTAAAGTGAATGACAAGAAATATAATGAGTCTTTAAAAGATTTAGAACTATCGGACAAAGGTAATGCAATATTGAAAGAAGAACTCGAAATTAAAACTGGAGTTAAATGAACTAAAATATCAGTATACACCGGTAAAAAGACTCAAGACACAGTTGTAAAACAAAGAACAAGAAATTGAAGATTTAACAAACAAACTGATTTATAGTGGTAAAATATCGATTATTTGGAAAGTAAATTATCTCATGTAAATTATACCGTACAAGACTTAACTACCGAATTAAAAAAATATCAAGTGGAAAATTGTAAAATTCAAGTATCCTATGAGGAATTAGAAAATAAAGTCACTGAAAAAGAAAAAGAAATTAAAATGTTGAAAGATGAAAAAAAGCACTCAAATTAAGAGAAATAGAATATAAAAAAATCACAAATCAAAAAGTGGAACAAAAACAATTTGATACGTCACTGGAAAGAACTTTGATAGAAAAAAAACGTGGTTTAAAAATAATTGAATTTTAAATTTAATAAAAGTTTTGGAGAATTATCTGTTTTAATTGTGTGAAAATCGAACAACAGTGAAATAAAGAAAATCTGGTAAAAGGTGAAAAAACGAAAAATTCAAAAAAATAAATTAAGGATCTTTTTTGCAGAAGCAATAATAAACGATATATCAAAAGAAGAACAAGAATCGATTGATCATTTTCAAATAGAAATAATGCGTGATAATAGATGTGAAATTGTTAGGAACAAGAATAAAAAAGAAATCGAAAATTCTGAATATTTGGTAAAGTCGTTAGCGTTGAATGTCCAAGTCGAATCGCAGTTATATAGTTTCAAAACGAAAGTTAAAGTCATCAAGCGAAAAGAAGAAATTATCAGGTTGAAGAGTAATATAATGGCTTGTCCGAAAGACCCAGACAGTTTGAAATTGTAAGATCATCAAAATAGTGTAATTGCAAGAGAATATCAAATAAAGAAATTGGAAATGAATTGGATAGACCAATGGATTGAAATCGCTAAACTTGACACTCTATTAGATAACTTAGAGCACTAAAAACCAATTGTAAGTAGAATAAAAAATTGGACAACTAGAAAGAAAAATGATCCAGTGTTACGAAGGATAGAGAATTGTAAGAGGAGAAAGAAAAAGGATGGAGTGATCCAAACAATTGATAGTTAGAAAGCGAGAAGAGTAAGCAGCACAAATCCACAAGAAGAACCACTTATTGATAATTTACCAATACAAATATATAAGTTATTCATCAAAGTTTGCACCCATATTTTCAACACAAATTTGCAATTTGAACGACAACTTGTTGAGACCATTTGAATAAATATTTGGTCTCGAGAATCTATAAATTGAATTGAAATTAATTTATTTCTTAGCAAATAGTTTTTCAAATTGAAAAACACTGGTAGTCATTTAGGACTACGTCTGGTGAGTATGTAGGATGATACAGAAGTTCTAACTAAAGTTTCTGTAGTTTTGTCACCATCTTAAGTGGAGTTTGCATGGAGCAAAATAGAGTCGACCAAACAATTTGTTTACCAAACGCGACTGTTTATCTTTGAGTCTATGCATCATGCCTGCCAATTAGGACCAGTAGAACTTAGTTTCATGCACCTGCAATAAACTAAAAAACATTCACTATCAGCTTCTTTTGATGAATTTTGTGTCTTAGACTGTGTTCTGGTGCTTCATTCGTGCCACCAAGTTTACTGAACGTTTGTGATTATCATATTTGATCTACTTTTTATCACACGGGACGATTTGATTAAAAAAGTGTTCTTATTTATACCCAGAATGTATCACCAAACAAGCCTTAGAACGCTTTTGTTTTTGCTTTTCATTCAATCCATGTGGAATCCATCTTTCCAACTTTTTCACAACTAATTTCAGACAAGCGATTCAATATTGTTTAGTTTGCAACAACAAACGTTAGGTATAAATCATGTGCATTTTTTGATGGATCCGACTCCACGGTTACCTTCATTCTGTTATTGTCTACCTGCCTTATTGGGCGACCCCGAAACTCATTATTGAGTTTACCATTACCTTTCAAGAGTTTTCTAAACCAATTTGAGACTATTTGCGGTGTAGTAGCATTGCATCCAAATACACTATTGATATTTTACATAGTTTCTGATGCTGAGGTTTCATCTAGGAACTCCTTCATAATGATTCGAATTTCTTCTTTTTCCATTTTCTAAAATACTGATTATTAAAACAAGTTATCAATATTTTTAATTAATTTTTATTGATGTGTTCAAATGTCATGATATACAGCAATAAAACAAAAAAACTAAGCAATAAAATGATAAGAAATTGTCATATTATAACTATTTGAATTTATTATTAATCATGATTACAAATTTCATACTTGATAACCTAATATATAAAAACTCATTTTTCCGAATAAAGTTCTCAAAATGAGAAATTTTAAAGTAAATTTCGAATGATATTGTGTTTATATAAAAATAATAAATATTAAAAATAATGTATAGAAATACATTAATTAGACTTATAAATTCTGGGTAAATCAAATTTTTGTTACCTTATATATCTAGGAAATAAATGGTCACTATGATTTATTTTGTCCATCCTTAAGTCTTGATTTAGGTAATTAAGCAACCAAACAGTCAGGTGTAATAAATCTAACAAAAGGTATTAAAAATATTTATTCAAATGACAAATTGTGATAATAAAAGTTAAATAAGTTCAAGCTGATAATGAAATCTACGAAAATATGAAAAGAATCACAATGTTTCGTCTAGTCAAATGGGGATCATTTCGTCACTATCCACTTGAACCTTTATGAAAATGGTATCATCACGAATATAATCAAGAGTGTTCAAAACTTCCAAATCTGCAAATTTTTGAGCTCCAAAACTAGCATTTCTATCACTTGTAGGTCGTCCAAGAAACGGGGCGTTTTCTTTACAAGTGTTAGGCTTAACAGTATATATAAGATTTTTTCTAGCTTCAGGATCCTGACATTGATCGATCAAGGTAAAAGTAATTCTATGTGAAAATGGCCATAACAGTAAAGAATCATAATCTCCTTTACATATACATATAAAAAGGGAAAAGAATTTTCCACGGGCTTTTCCATCTCCATACAAACAAGCTGAGACCGCCAATTTATAACCAAAGCGACTTGTGAAAAAAGGAGCACTAAATATGGTCGTCTTCTTTCCTGTTTTTGCGTCATTAAATTTTTCTTGATAATTGTCTATTTTCCAAATTAACTGTGGTCCATTTATCTTTTCTAACGACTCAATTCTTTTTTCGAATTGTCCAACATCTGTTTGATATTGGGTTATTATTTTTGATTGTTCAGCAACAATGCGAGTATTTTCCTTAATTGCTTCACACATTAAAGTTAGATGACCAACAAAATCTTCATTTAAGTGCTCACGGATTCGTTTCTTTTTACCTTTAAAATCACAGCCGTATTCACTAAAAGGACAATCTTGCTCTTGCTTAACACATTTACTTTCTAAGTGTTGCTCCAAATTTTCCCTAAGTATTTCTTTTTTCTTACAACCGTTTGGACAAGGAACCGGAAATTTACCACATACTTTTAAATGATTTGCTTCAGCATCAGCAATAAGAGAAGCTTCACAAAATTGGCATTGTATCGCTCTTTTTGGACAGTCCTCAAGTTTATGTTTTTCTAAAAATCTTATCTAAAATAAAATAACGTTATATTAAATACATTTATAATAATAATTATAAATAATGATTCAATAGTCTTTGGTTAGTACGTTTTTCATTCAACATCATTAACCATTTTTTTATAAAAATATTACAATATTTTATATATAAAATCAATAAAAAATTATCGTACAGCAATATTTATTAGCTTATTTGAGGAAGGCATTCAAGTTATGGAAATGTAGAGCATTTTACAAGTGAAGAGACAAGAGACAAACATTCCAGTTATCCGTAGAAAGATCCTAAGATGCATTAATAAAAACCCACGCACAAGCAAGAAGTCAACAGGGAAATTAGAATAAAGGTAGTTAAGGCGTTTATTACATGGCGACTCCGAACATCGAAGGTCCAGAAACATTTGATGGATCCGAGAAAAAATTAAAGAAATTCCTGATAAGTTTTAAGAGGTATTTAAAAATGATGGGGTTATCAGAGGAGAGGAAACTAATACTGGTAACACCCTACTTGACTCTATATGCAATTTTGAGGTACGAGCGGCACTTTAAAGAGAAAAAAAAGAGCGGCGCAAAGAAGTAAAGAGAGAAGTTGCAAAATGGATTTATAAAGTCAGACAAATTATTATTAGGATGTCATGAGGAAGGACATGCTCGTAGAGAATGTCCAAACGTTAAAAAAGTTCCATGTATTAAAAGCATATATTATAATTAGAGAAACGAACAAGCGTCTCCATTGTGCAAATACTTCAGAACTGACTAATTATGGAATCGTTCAATTGAATGAGGCTATTGAGGGAACACATAAGTTATTAGAGTTTTATGTGGTCAATGAACTAGAACCCCGAAATGATGGCAGACAGATTTCTTGGATAAATTTGGAAAATAACTGAAAAGACAGATACATCGAGAGAGAAATATTGGTGATTAGAGACAACCAATCAAATTAGGACGGACTAAAAAGACAAGCAAATTCACGAGCAATTAATGAAGATTCTAACAGATTAGAAATCAGTATTCATGACCGATAAGTAGGATATCGGGAAAACATCATTGACAAAACACAGAATAGAAATACACGTGGATCCAATACTAGTAAAGCCTTATTGGCAACATATACACTTTGAGGATAAATTGAATGATGTTATTAAAAATTTCAAAGAAAATGACCTAATCGAAAACTGTTGTTTACCATGGAATTTTCGATTAGTATGTGTGTGGAAGAAGGAAAAAAAGATATTCGAGTGTGTGTAGACTTCTGTCAGTTGAATAGAATTAGTGTTAGACTAGTATTTACTTTAAGTATTAATGTCGATAATATGCTGAACACACTGAATGGTGCACAATATTTTAGTGCAATTTATCAATTAAGTCAAGTTAGAAGAAGAATCAAATATTAAAACAACATTCTCAAAAAAGAACGGTCGTAATGTTTCAAAAGAATGCCTTTCGGGATAGCAGCAGCCAAAAGCAACTTTCAAAGTTCTAGGAGACTTGAATTGGAAAGAGACAGTAGTATATTTTGACTTTTGCAAAAAATAAAGAGCATATGCAACGAATAAAACATAAAATAAAGGAAGCAAGCTTAAGATTTAACCAAGAAAAGTTCCAATTTTTAACAAAAACAACCAAATCTTTAGGATATACGTTTTTCTCTCTTCAGAGGCGCAGAATAGCAACCTTGGTTTTTGTTCCAATAGAGAAACTGAAAAGATTATTTAGAGTAAAAGTTTGACAGATGAATTTACTCCTATTTCAGATTACTTTAAGTATTATTATATAGTAAGGATGCTGTGTAATAATGATCACCACCAACTTCTTTTCTCTCCGACCATTTGGTCGTACAGTACGACTCGTACTATTCGAGAACAATAAACAATGAATATAAGACCAATAACTATACCGAAGCTGCCCACAGAAAATTAAATAGAGAATCCGGGGCAGACCATCCTTCTATTTCGAAGTTTATAGATGGATTGCGTATGATCCGAAAATCGGTTTGATCAATTATATAAGAAATTTCTTGGGCAAGATCTACATACTCTAAAATCGAAAAAGTATATTTTAGTTGATGAAAGAATTTCGGAATTTGCCAATTACTTCAAAAATAGAGAAAAAACTAGAATTTACACGATAAATTACATACAACCATTTTATGGATTAAAATGAAAAATATAATTTGGAAAATATTTTGTTTATATATTAAAAATAAAATTAAAATATTTATTAAAATATATCAATAATAATTTTTATTTATACGAAAGCGGATCAAGCAGTCCGCTACTTGTTGAATTTCCCACGCTGTAATTAGAACAGTTATACTGTTTTCATTAATTAACTTCTGTCAATAGACCATTGCGCTATTTTTAGCGGTATCCCGACAAATGCGCTAAAAGAGGATTGCATAAATGTTTCTGAATTTTTTTTATTATTTTTTCCTCAATGCTAAAAATATTTTTGAAATATAAATTTAATGAATTTAACATTAAATTTTACGAATATATTTTTAAGCATTTACGAATTAATAATAAATTTTCAAAAACACGTATGCAATCCCCTTTTAGCGCAATTGTTGCGGCTTATTTGAGCTATGTGGGATCTACAGCGAAATAGTTTCGATATTCTCGTCTTTCGACTTGATGATTCAACAGATTATTTCTTTAGTTAAACTAATATTGTGAATATATATGAATAAATACTGACAATGTCAATTTTTAGCAGCATACATAAATTATTAGTGAGTTATTTTTTTATTGATTTGTAATTCTCAATTATAAATACTGCGAATAATATTATGAGAATTTAAAATTCAAAATTAATTAATAAATACATTAATAATATAATTTTAAATAAATATAATTAATTTATATAATAAAAATAATGTCACCCGTCTATTTGTGGCCGCCTAATGAATGGCTCAATAGACGAACTGACAATATGAATACCAATAAACATAAATATGAATAATTACATCAAAGGTAAATATAAATAATAAATAAATAATCATATAATTTCAATATAAATTTAATAAAGATATTTTAAAATTAAATATAGATAACAAAATAAATGGATTCAGAAAAGAATACAAAAATAAATAATAGTAAAAATGTATTTGTACACAGACAACTAAAAAGCAAATTTTAACTATTTTACATATCTTTTACTATTAATTTTGATTATTTTTTTATAATTTCAATTAAACATTAAAAATAAACAAGAACAAATTAAGTTATTCACGTGTTCATCCACAATCAGATTTTTCGCAAGAGTAACTAAAGCATTTTAAGGTAACAAAAGTTAAATTTATATTTTATGAGTCTAAAAAATCATCATCGATTTGTTCTATTCTGTTGTATCCAAAATTACAAAAGAAATATTTTGTCAACAGTCTGAAAATACTGCGATTTGATTTATCCAACAGAGTTCTCAGAGATTCCTCCTCGGACTATGTACCTTTCTCTCGGCGAGGAGAATCTTCATCGGAAGTTTGGTTACATTTGAATGTACAATCTAAAAACGTATAGCGAACAGACATTGTGAGGAATGTTTTGAATTGTGTGTTGCCATTGTGCATGTTGTATGTTGATTCGGATTGTGCCTCTCCTGCACAGATGGATGATTGATATTTTCTTTGATTCTTACTAATTAAAAATAATTTAATTTTAAAGTAAAAAGATTTAAAATAATTTTTGAATGTATTATTTAATTTTTACTTTGCATAATTCTACTTTGCATACAATTATTTTATTCAGTAATACGGAGTCGTTAAAAACTTTTCAATTTATTACTTCGTATTTCTTAGTAACAATCCCTTCATTTTGTTTAATGGACATTGCAGAAATTGATTAAACTAAAAAGAATTTTAATTATCTTTTTCAATATTATCACAAAGTGGAAGCAAAAAATATCGATGATAAAAATTTATGTGCAGTTTTACAAACGCAATTTGTTAATAGAATTTTAATATTTATCATTAGTTTGCTCCTTTTGGGACTCATTACATCGACGTGGGTAACTGCTTCTCAGTGGGCTTACATGGTTTGCTTATGAAAGTTTTTTAGTTCATTGTTTTTATGACTGACAAAGTATAACACAGGAACAACTTCCATAAATTTTATTTTTTGTAACATAAATAAATAATATTTTAATAAAACATATTATCGTTTAAAAAATTAATTAAACTAAAGGGAGTTCATAGAATGACATTGAAATCGTATTACGATTTCCTTAAACATTTTATATAAATTTATTTAAATTATTTTTTCCACAACTTTTAGGTATTCCAAATTCGGAATGTGTACAAACTATATATCTTTACTTATTAATGTAAAAGTAGATCCAGTTTTATACAAGAAAATTATGATCAAATTTGTAGAGTCACCGAATGGAACATTCACGCTATATTAAAATGTTTGTTCTTGGTACGGTTTGAGATTGAAAGTTTTTTAAATAAACATGTTTTTTAAAGAAAATTTTAAAAATTAAATAAAAAATCATAAAATTTATTTATGTAAGTAACGTTTATTATTATCAGCTTCGATACTCATAATTCAACTCAAAAATGTTTTATTATAACAACAATTCACATATTTAAACAAATTTTTATTAATTCAATTATCTCGCCAAAAATTAATCTATTAAAATTTTTTTTGATTCAATTTTTAAAATTTAAATTTTTTAAAACTTTAAATTAATAAAATAATTTTACCATTAAAACTAAAATGTTATTTTAAAATTTATTTAAAATTGTTTCATAACTTATTAAAATATACCAATTGTTATGACTGTAAAAATATTTTTATTTATAAATAAGTATTTAATCTTTAATGGTTTTTTACCGTTTTTAATTTTAAGGTATTTAATAAACACATTAAAAAAACATTTTTTATTTTTAAACAAGTATTTAACTTTTAATAGTTGCTTTATTATATCATTTTTAATTTTAAAAAATTTAATAAGCATAATCACATAAAATATTTTTATTTATAATTTTAAACTTTTGTATTTATTCGCTTTTTTTTAAACTTTTAAATTAAAAAAATAACAAATTATTTTGGTAAAATGCAAATTTAAATTAACCCCTCACAATTTATATGATATGAGATTTTGTATAAAAAGTAGAAAATTAGTTTTTTTTGTAAAAAAAATCGGTGGTGGAAAATTCTGTTTAGTTTTAGTGTTGTTTTAATGCATCTTTTTTTGTTTGGTATAAAGATAAAAATTTGATATATAATAAACAATAAATTTTGTTGAAATTTAAATTCTTTTTACATTTCGGTTTTGATTTTTTTGAAAATTTTCAAAATCTGAGTTATCGAGAGCGATCACAACATTGAAATGAATACTGAAGAATTTTCGAGAAAAATAAATGTGGACGTTGTAAAAGAAAGAAATGATCACTGTGAGGAATGTTTTGAATTGTGTGTTGTTTTAACGAGCAATGAATTCAGCATTAATAGATACTCCTTACGCAGTGGTATATATGAACGATACAATAATCAAATAAACAATATATAAAAGATATTAAAGATGTGAGGAATGTTTTGAATTGTTTGATGATAGAGAGAGGAAAATAGCATTTTTAAATAATCTGATATATATATATATATATATATATATATATATATATATATATATATATTCATGGAATATAGAAACCTATTTTTGAAGGCCTTTAACTCAATCAATTTTCTTCAAACTTTGCACACTTATTTATTCTCGATGAAAATAAATGATTATGTGAAAATTTGATCGAAAAAAACTTTAAGATCTCAAAATAGGATAAAAACGAAAAATTCGGCGTTTCTGAACCATATTAATTGAAAAAGATCTACTTATAAATTATAAGTAGTTCATATTAATTTTTTATTGTTTTTTCATTTATTTTTTTAATTAAAACTTTTTGGTGAAATAGAATTGTCTGTATAAAGAGTGAATATAAAAAATTTAATTTTTTGATTTACTAGTATTATTATAAAGTCATATTTACATTCTTTGCATTGCGTAAATTTAATGGACAGTGATAGTGTCTGTTTGGTGTGGAGGGCACATCACTCGGGTGAGAATAATAATCAGTCATCGAAAGAGAAATTTTTATTTCAACACTAATTAAAATTATTTATTTATATTTTTACACTGTTCAAATTTCTTACATTTTTTAACGTTTTTTTAAACAAACTTTTTCTTAATAATATACAGTTCCCATAGAATTATATGAAAAAAATGTTTTGTAAATTTTTATAGATCCTAAACCAGTGTAAATAGAAAGACTTCCAACAATACTCACTATTTAATATACATATATAAACTTCGAAGTTCAATATATAATTATATAAAAAATGAGAGGGATTTTCTTTTAATAAAAAATTAGTTCTTGATCTCAAATCAAATGTTTCTTCAATAAATAGTCAAAAACCTCTCTTACGCGAATTGTAAATTTAGTGAACAATATTTTTTCTTAATGTCGGCTTTTCAAAACCCGCTAGTAATCAACTCTCTTTTATCACAAAGTGTTTCCCTATTGACAATGATGTCCTCGATTTCATCAGCGCATTTGTTGTCCATGTACATCATGACATCGTCTCCATTCTCAGAAATAATTTAGGCTGCGTGATCACCTTGTGACTCCGATAATCTGCTCATAACCGCTCCAGAAATTTCCCGATAATAATTTTTATAACAAAAAGCTATTCCAATGCAAATGGTAAATTAATCTAATGTCGATCTAGTGGATAGATGGAAATTGACTGACCAGTTGTGAGAGGAGTCGGAAATGCGATGGAACAAGAGAGATTGAATGATCAGATGACACTGTCGTGACCAGATAATCATCTGGAGACGGTTTGAATCGTTGTTATAATATTAGGTTGGGGAAAAAGAAATCCATTATTTTGGCGTGAAATTCAAAACTTTATTTGACATGTTTTGGATCGTCTTCTTGGAGTCAAATATGAACCGTTTTATTGTATAATTAGTTGCTATTTTGAAGGTAGCTTTATAATGCCTCTCTCGTACAAGTCTTGGACCTTATTGGCAAAAAAACTGTAGTAATCGATTTTCACAATCTTCTATTGATCCCAATTTCTTATCACTCAGGAAATTTTGCAATGCGAGAAAAAGGTGGTAATCGCTTGGTGCCAGGTCCTGACTATATGGTGGATGCAGTAAAACTTCCCAATCAAGCTCCCTGAGTTTCTAGCGAGTCACTACAGACGTATGTAGTCTGGCGGTGTCGTGATGGAAC
This sequence comes from Girardia tigrina, assembly GCA_001938485.1. NCBI lineage: Eukaryota > Metazoa > Platyhelminthes > Tricladida > Dugesiidae > Girardia > Girardia tigrina. The sequence continues at coordinate 7,780 of MQRK01252940.1, read as the reverse complement.
ACAACACCTCTTCTGTTGGCCGATTCTGGTCGTTTCTCATCAATTGCTATCTTCAAACGGTCCAGTTGTTGACAGTGCAGATCTGAATTTAGTGTTTGGCCATACAGAAGCAACTCATAATAAATGATTCCTTTCCAGTCCCACCAAATACACAGTAGAACCTTCCTGGTTGTTAGTCCTGGTTTGGCTATCGTTTGAGGTGCTTCACCGTGCTTTGACCACGATCGTTTTCATACAATATTGTCGTATGTGAACCATTTCTCATCCCCAGTAACCATCCGTTTAAGAAATGGGTCGATTTCATTTCGTTTGGCCAAGGCTTCGCAGATGGATTGATTGGTGTGGAACCCAAACATCAAGTTTCTTTTTGAATCCTGCTTTTCCCAAATGGTTTAAAACCATTTTGTGGTCGATCTTCAGCTCCTGTGCAATGCTACGACTACTAACATGCCGGTCAACTTCGATCATTGCCGAGATGTTATCGACATTTTCAACGATAGGCCTGCCTGTGCGAGGTGCATCTTTAACATCAAAAATGCCTCCACGGAATCGACGAAACCAAAATTGCGTGTAATTAGCCGTTACAGTATTGGTACCATAGACACCATTCACAATAACAGTCGCCTGGTTTACATTTTCGCCTTTATCAAATAAAAACTGTAAAATTTACCGATTTTTTTCTTTATTGACATCCATTTTTAACACCCTGTAACTCAGAACTGAATAAAAAAAACCAAAACATTTTTTGTGAAATTACTGTGAAATGTTACCTTGACAAAGAGCATAAATTTGAAATTGTTTGATCAATAAATAATGAATTAAAATAATGGATTAAAATAATGGATTACTTTTTCCCAAACCTAATATATATATATATATCTTTAATTGATTAATAATTTTTTTAATCAATTTTAAGTTTTTATTTTTTTAAGAAAATAAATATAACATATGAGATATATTTATTTACAACTAGAAAAAATATAATATTAATATTAAATTTTAATTTCATGTCAATTTTTATTAAACAACAATTTTTCTCACTTATTTTTTTTCTTTAATAAATAATTTCAAATTATCTTTATATTTCAAATAATATGAATGTTCAAAGAATTTTCACCTGGCTATTGAGTTTCTACCAATGTTTAATGTCAGATATTTTCTCATTAAAGCGAGCAAATAAAGGTCCCATATAACACCAAAGCAGAGTAAATTAATCATAGAAAATAGGAAACTCCTTAGCAAGTGAAGCTCGATGAACGTAACGCTCATAAATGATGTTCGTTAGTCATGACAAGTTTAAGATCATAGAAATCAAATGACTTTACTCAATGGCATAACTGTGTTTTTAGTCTCAATCGATTTAAGAACAAAAAACTAAGTCTCGTAATAAGTTCAATTTTTCGTTAAACTAAAGCTGACTGGCGCTATCAACCTATTAATACTACCCGGAGCGTCTAGTATTAGTTTTAAACTCATAAAACTTGCTTGGTGATGACGACATTTTAATAAAATAATTTAGCAGCGCAGACGAAAAGAAGAAGCTTGTCATGAATCATAAAACTTTGATAGGCAATTGTGAAAAATAAGCATTCTAATCAATTTTCTATACAATTTTTTTTCATACATGGGATGTCAAAGTCATAGAAAGACCATAGATTCTTAAATTTGGTAATTTTCAACATGAAACAAGCATAATTTCAAAACATTTAAGTAACATTCTGAATTTATTATCATTTTTGATTATCTATATTCAGAGCATCAAGATCTATACTACAGATCTATTCAACCACTGCGTAGGGAGTATGAAAAATTTAAGAATATCTTGGGACGAATTTTATAAACGACCATTTTTTGCAAAAATAATTGATTTTCAATCATTATCATGGATCTCAATTGAATTTATCGCTCTCAATTGATAAATTAATGATCATTCCAAACTTGGTTATTGAAACAAATTATATGGAAATATATTAATCAAAATTTATTTGAAGTTGAATTGTTTAAAATATTTAAATAAGTTATTAATCTACAAATAATTAATTTTTAATTTTCTATTTTAATATACAAAATATACCCTAAAAGCATCAGAAAATATTACTAACATATTTATTGTTATTTACTAACACTTCTATCTAACTTATTTACTAACATTTTTCCTACCACATTTCATCATACAGTAAACAAACTCATTTGAAATTGTATAATTTATGAAATCTAAATATATTTTTCAATTACCTCAAATTCGACATTGCAATTCATGGGGCAAATAATCGTTCTATGGTAGCACTTGTCTAAGTGAATGGTTAACTCTCTTAAGATTCCAGTCCACGTACATCCTCTTTGATAAAAAGAGCATCTAACCCCAAGATTATCAATTTCCTTTTGAAATTCTTTGTCTACGTAAGTTTTATCTCGTTCTATATGACTTTGATCAATGGGACAGCGTGGTGCCACACTAAATCATTAATATAAATTTATCTCTTACCATTTAATAATTATCTCACCGCATTAACTCAGGCAAACACGACGAACAGCAATGATGACCACATTCATCGAACTGAACTGGATATCTTAGAACTTGATCGCAAACACAACATGTATATTTCTTCTCCAGAGGATCAATGAATACGACATCCACGTCATTTTGATTATTAGACGGACTACTTATAGGAGGATTCTTTAATTGATTCGGATAACTCCCAGCCGATTCAATGCTAGCAGAACTTAAGTTTGAGATTTTATGGATTGGTCCTAAATTGTTTAAAATAAGAAGTCCGATAAAGCCAAAAACATCAAGCATTAACATTAAGGATACCAATTTAAAAAGTATAATAAGTATAATATAATGAATATATTATAACATTATGTATTAAACGTGACGTATCAATAATTCTAACCAATGTTTTTTTTGTACTAATTTTCCTTCTTTATTTTTGAATAAATGTTTTAAAATTTTAATAATATTAATTAGGAAATTGATGAATTATAAAAAAAGTGAGAAAAACGCAATAATAAGTAAAAATATATCATCTAAATAATGTCTAAATTTATGTCTAAAATTTTGTAAAAATAATGATTTTACGATTTTTCGATCCCGTTAATTTCGACCACAGATGTTTCGACCACGGTCTTTTTGTCTACAAAAATTTTTAAATGGAAAATAGTTGATATTAAATTTATTTTAAAACAATGTTGATACTTTCAATGAACAAAATAAACACAAAGACACAAGATTAATGGAATTATATATTAAACATAAATGAAATTAATTTGTTTGCAGAAAAGCCATAGCTTTTAAAAAAAAGTTATAACATTGATTCTGCTCAACATTGATTCTGGATCAATGTAAGTTCAACTCTTTGTTGTAAATCTCTATATCTTTTTCGTCTTGATTGTTGTACTCCAGTTGAAACTTTCATAAGGAATGCTTTGTTTATCTTTTACATTCATTCAAAATCCCATCCATGAATTCCCACATAGTTGGATGTTTGCAGCTGAATAAAGACTGCATTTTATAATTCCAACCCTCACAGATATAAGTTGTACGAGCTTTTCCAGTGGCTACATCATTTCTTTTATTTCACATTGCAATATTAAATAATGGTGGCCCATATGTTTCTCCTCGTTCTCTGAGGCGACGTCCTAGAATATATGTATATTCGAAGTAAGTTAATAATTCGTCTATTCTTTCGTATTGAAGAACATTTTCAACAAGTTCATCAAAATATTCGAAAAAAAATCTTCTTCCGGAACAAATGTCAGTGCTGATGAGCATCTTATGAACTCAGAAAAATTCACATTAGTTTCATAATCATTTTTCATCCCGAGATCTTGAACCTTTCTTAAAACACTTTATGCTAAATGAAAATAGCAGCCAGAAATTCTTGATTGAGGGTAGGCGTCTCTAAATGCATTCATTACTGCCGTTTCTAAATCGGTTAAAATTATTTAAGCATTTGCCAGAGGCATTAAATTTTGAATAATTGAAATTAGTCTTTAATAAGTTTTTTGAATTTTATCGGGTAGTAAGGATTGTAATGCAGCTAAATTTACGCCTTCATCAAAAATAATGTGAAATGTATACAATTGAAGAAACAATGTTGGAATAATTTTGATGGTACCATCACCAAACCATTGTTTTGCGCATATCATTGCATGCAAAACTACCATAGATCCCATAACAATAATGCTTTTATCATCTGTAAGATCTCTTAAATATATAAAACTACCTCTTGAAATAGTTATGGTATTTAAAAGTTGATATTAGATAGAACTGGCGGTATTTTTTCACTTTTAATTTCATTCATCTTTTTTTAACAACATAATGCCCTACTAATTGCAGATTTCTTTGGAATTACCATAATCACATCCTTCGGCAAGGTAGCTGTCACAGTTGCTTGAGTGGTTTTAAGGTCGGGTAAGTGTGTCGGTCATTCGTTCTTTCATTTCACCTATAGTTTTACGAGCGATTGATTTTGAACGATCTCTTTCACGGCTTTGTTCATCAAAACTATCTATAACTTGGCTATCTAAAGTTTTTAATCTTGCACTACACTTCAACACACAAAATTTACAACATCGCCATAAAATTTCATTTTTTAGAATTTTTTATGAAGCCAATATTCATAGTTTCCAAGAATTACAGTTTCTTTCTTCTTTTCAAAAGTCTAAAGATCACTTCTATAACCCTTTATATTTTATAGAATATATCTTATAGATTTATTTTAATAATTGTACTTCCTTATACATATTTATATATATGTGGTGATTTGTGATATGTGAAAGATAGGTTTGTTTGAACATTAATTGATGGATTACGTGATTTAATCAATAATGGCTCAAAAGATTCAGGAGCACAGATTTCTGAGACATTATTGATCAAGTCACGTAATCCATCAAGAAATGTTCAAACAAGTTTATCTTCCACTTTGTTGAAATTATTTAATTAGCTATTGCATAAGTTGATTATCAATTATTACAGAATCAATGTTATTAACTTTTTTTAAAAGCTATGGCTTTTCTGCAAACAAATTAATTTCATTTATGTTTAATATATATATTCCATTAGTTTTGTATCTTTGTGTTTATTTTATTCATTAAAAGTATCAACATTATTTTAAAATAAATTTAATATCAACTATTTTTCCATTTAAAATTTTTTGTAGTTGAAAAGTTCGTGGTCCAAAAAAATTAATAAATTAATTATAAAAAATAATTTCATGCATCAATTTAAGTAATGTAATATATTATATATTATTTTAAATGTTATAAATTATGTATTCTATATAATATATTATAATTCTCAATAATATTTTAGTACAAAATGTGAAGTTCTTTCAAAGCCTGTTTGTTTATTATAACTTCTTTAAAATTCAGAAAAAAATCTATATTTAACTATATCATCTTTTTGAATCTATAAAAAAGTAATAATATTATTTTTCTAAAGAACGATAAAAATATTATTTTATTGACCGAAAGATTTTAATCTAGAAAAACAAATAAACATTCAATTGAAATTACAGGACACAAAATCCGGTGTAAAATTGGTAAAATAACTTCTGTTTAATCGGTCGCCAATGGAAACTCATTGTTATTGTTGCATTTATCAATACAAAGTGATAATGGGTATTCGTGCTTTTTCAAATAAACAAAGACATTTTATAACAAATAATATTGTACACATTTGAAGACTAGAAGATAAGAGCGTTTAAATTTTTGTTTTACAATCTCTTTTCATAGATTATTGTAGGAAATGTATTCGTCTTATGTTTAAAACAACTTTAATTTGAAGTAATTTGATATTGATTTTATAAGCCTCAGTCACTTGCTTATGACCCCCAATATATGTATAAATATCGGGGTTTAACGATTGGGGCTGGAAATCAAGATTTGAAAAATAATATAGCTAAAATATGTTTATTATTTTTGTAAAACCAACAAAATTTTAATTGCTAATTTAAAATTTCCGATAATGATGTGGTCATCGACCGCGCACCATAACGAGGGTGCAGCGCTCTGGTGAAGGCGATGGGAATGTTGGGCCTGGGGATGATTTCACTAATTTAACATCAAATTAATTAATTACCATCGAATAACTCATATTAATTAATCAATTTGATTTTATCTTGAATGCTGAAATGATCACCACACCTCGGTCCGTCTATCATGGAACCTTAAATTATTTATCTGAAAACTACTTTTACATTTCAAATAAATAATTTTAAGGTTCTATGTTCAAATTTTGCAAATTATTGGGTGAGATTTACATGTGAAGCTTTATTAATCAGGACCCACCATCCTAAAATAAATGTTCAAGCGACAATCTCAACCAATTTATTAAAAATCGTTAATTAAGAAGCGATTACATGAATTGATTACATAATCACTGCTTCCATATATATACGTTGTTTTGATCATTTTTTCTTTTGCCTGATGATGACGGGTGATACGTCGAAATTAATCACGTTTTAAAAATAAAATTTTTCAAAATTTTGAATGGTGTTTGAATGTATTCTTTAAGAATTTACCATTATTTTTAAAATTATTTCAATCCTTCATTTTAATATAAATTCATGAGCTTTTTTAAAAACAATTAAATGAAGCTTTTCTTTAAATTCATTACCAAAGCCTTGATGTAAGAAAACGTTGAAATATTTTATATTACCGCTATATTACAAAAACGTTAAGTTTTTAAGTTATTTATCAATAATATTAAAAATGCGTTAACAAGACTCAATATTACAAACTATAAAATTGTGATTTTTTTCAAAGATAATCATAAGTCCTATAAAGAATTAAAAAGAAAGTTGAACATCAATTTCCTAATAACGTGTAGGAACGAAGGTCTCATTCAAATTTTCAATAGAAATTAAAATTTAATGATGTTTTAAAACATAGCGATAAATGTTTTATTAAGTAAAATAAAATTACAACATATAAGTCAACTACATGTAGACTGAGTTACTATTGATGATATTTCGTGAAAGAAGTCAGTGATCCGTGCTTCAGTCTGTTACTGTTGACGAGAAAATGCAGGAATTTTTTTTCTTGGAGGAATTCATGGTCAAAGGATTTATGGTACAAAGGACTGAGCGTTTTCACAGGTATTTTAAACGATTCTCAAGTGATTGAGGAATCTTGAGTCCAAATCGCATAAAACTCTTTTAAATTGTTTTAACTTCTTTCAAAGGTTTAGGAAATAAAACGTTTTGTATTCAACAAAGGGTATTTAACGAAATAGAAAATTTTTATAAAGGATTTTGGGAGAAGATGTTGATGAGATAAAACTTTATTACATAATTCAAGTATGTCTTCAAAATGATCTATGCCTTTTTTGAAGTCAAGCATCAATAAAGTTTTTTGATATATTGCCAATATACTTTTCATTAATTTAGACAAGTAATTTAATTTAAATGTACAGCATTAAGAATATCAAAGTTATTTTTCAAACATTTATTGATATCAAAATTGTTGAGGTAATTATAATAAAAGTAGTAAAAAATAAATTTTGTTTTAATTAATAAGATAAAATAAGATTTTACTTATATTTTTATCCAAATAAATATAATTTATCTATAAATAATTGAATTTAGAATAAATATAAAGATAAACAGTTAAGAATTTATAAAAAAGATATTTATTATAGAAAAATAATTAATTTGATTAACACTAGGTTTACTGGACGCGTCATTTTGACGCATTTCGATTTTTTTAGTAAAATTACAGAAAACCTTCTCATTTTTATTTTATCTCTTGTGCTGACTTTTATCAGTTTTTTTTT
>MQRK01252937.1:0-12987 GCA_001938485.1 Girardia tigrina | reverse complement strand
TAAAATAAATTTAATTATTAATTTATTAAATAAAGTAATTAAATAAATAATTAATCTTAAATAATATATAAATCGTCACAGATTACACAATATGTGGGGGGCAGTATAACAGTCGTACCATAAAAAATATAAAAATTGAAAATTTAAAGAATGAAAAATTAATTTATAAAATTAAAAAATCTAAATAAAGTAATAGAAAATAAGAAAATGAATAAACAAAAAATTAAAAAAAAACAAAAGATTCGCCATTTCCAAATATATTTTTACAAGCTTTTAATGTGTTTCATTTGTTTGTCTGTCTGGATGCATCAAATCTTGCGATCGAAAATTCACCCACTTCCCGTTCTCCTAGCGACATGAAACTTTCAGCACTGATGTATTCTAGGTGACAATACACTTTTTCGCGGTCACTGCTCATCTACCGCCTTCAGTTTGGCCGCAAAAAGTAATTAAAGTGTCGCTCTCATGTTTTCCTCAGAAGTAGGCTTTGATAATTCAGTCAAAATATTCGTGAAATTTTGGTGGTCTGTATTGAAAACGTAGAATATACTGAAAATATTAGCTCAATGAAGATTTAAGATTGCCCGATCAGTGATCATTTTATCAAGATGTCTCTCTCATCATTCTCTTATATTTTCTTGAAAAGTAAGTGTTCTTAAAGACAATTGAGACCAAGTTTTGTAGTCGGCAGTAATCGACTATCATCGGGGAATGTCGGGGAAAGCCCCCCGCGTCCCGCAGATCATCCCCCAATACCAACAAGCCGCAGCCACCACGCTGTACCCGCTCTCGCACCAACAAAAACTTTTAAATACTAAAACATAAAATCTTAGTTGTAAGAAATCAACAAAAATATAAGTGAAAACAACTTTAAATAAAATCTGAAAAAAATAGAATAAAAATTTGTAATATTAAAATAACACAATTAAAAAATAACAATAAAATTATCAAAATACATTTATAAAATTAAAAAAAATATTAAACAAAATATAAAAGAATTAAAAAAATAAAAAAATGAACAATTTCAATTAATAGAAAGTGAAATAGTTTAAAGTTTTATATGTAATAAATGAAAAATAAAATTAACAAAAATTGAATTAATAAAAAAATTTTAAAAATGTATATTTAGAGAATTAAAAAAAGTTTAAAATATAAGAAAAATTATAAATGAAAATTATAAATTAGAAAATAATAAAAATAAAAAAAGAAAATGAAAAAATATCAAAAACAATAAAAAAACAAAAATTTTAAATAATAAAAAATTTTACATGTAAAAATTAATAAAATAAAAATTAAAAAAACTTAATCAAATTAAAAAAAAATAAAAATTTTGAATATTAAAATAATAAAATTAAATAAATAACGGAATTTTACAAAATACCATTTCAAAATATACAAATTGCAAAAAGAAAACATAATATGAAACAAGTACTCGAACCTGCTTTCGAAAGATATGAATCGATGTCAGATAGAATTAGGCGTAAGAATTCTCTCATTCTGCTCTCTGAAATTAGGAAATCAAAATTAATTAGGATTATGTGATCACTAAGAAATTAATAATTTTTAAAATTAATAAAAAATCCGGATTAGACAAATTAATTTCTTCACTTGTACTTGAAAATTCATAAGGATTAAAAGAATTTCCGGATTATACGCATCCAGATTACAGCATTTTCATTATATGGATAAACCGAGTTTTTGATCGGGACTTATTATTTTATCCGGATTAGAGACATCCAGATTACGCGATTTCGACTATGCTTTTGCGTTTCTCACAAAGACTCCTGTAAGAACTAACTTTCTTAATTGGTTCTTCTCCAGTTGCTTAACGCAATCCGACCCTGATGGGTTGGCGGCCTGTCTAAATATGAATTCCGGGATGGGTCGTGGTCCTGTCTTTGTGATTGTAGACACAGGATTAAGCAGTCAAGAGGCGTTGTATACTCGCAAGTGATGGTCTTTTCCTGATGCGGCACACCATGGGCTCAATGATCGCTTTAGATCGAGTTCCTTACTTGGCACTGATTTTACCTTATTGGTCTGGTACCGAGTTGTATATATATATATATATATATATATATATATATATATACAAACAATCAAGCAAGTGATCACTTTAAGAAATAAAAATTCGGAATGTTGAAATAACATATACAAATATACAAATTGTAAAGGAAAAGCTATATATATATATATATATCTAAAATGTTTTAAAAATATGTAAATTAACAAAATAAATTTTTTAAATTAATCAAAACATTAAAGACAAAAAAATAAAAAATGAAAATTTCAAAAAATAAAAAGTAAAATAATATATAAACTTTACATGTAAAAAATTAGTTTCAGATAATTAGAATTAAAATATTAATCATCCATCTGATTAGGAGAGACACAATTTAAAATCAACGCACAACATACTAGCGCAACACATAAATATTTCTCACAATGATGATCAATTGTTAATAAAACTTTTGATAATAATTATGGCAATAACAATTTTTGAGAGCAATGTGGAAGAATTTCCAATGATTTTGTTTGAACTCCAGTTATAACATTGTTATATCTGTAGCGGCCAAAACATTTCAAATTGTCGGTGCAGTTTCATCAGCAACAGGCATTGGAATACTCTGCTATTACGCTTTGAAAAAGAGTGAATCATTCTCAATTGTTAACAAAGCGTCCGTTTGGCCGGCATATGTGCGTGATCGAATCCATTCAACATACACATATTTTGCATTAAGTAATGTCGTAACTGCCGGAACTGCACTTGCAATTTTTCGCAACCCGACTTTATTCAAATACGCTACGCGGGCAACAATACCTTCCCTTTTGTTGGGACTTGTCGGTGTTATTGGTACCGGAATGGTAATGCGCTCAATTCCTTATGACGGATCGATTGGTCCTAAGCATTTGGCTTGGTTAATTCATTGTGGTACTTTGGGTTTCGTTGTGGCACCTGTCTGTATGCTGGGAGGACAAATAATACAAAGAGCAGCTTTATACACTCTTGGAATTGTTGGAGGACTCAGTGCTGTTGCTGTAACTGCTCCATCAGACAAATTTCTCTATATGGGAGTTCCATTGGGCATGGGATTAGGTCTTGTTTTTGTGTCATCGCTCGGTGAGTTTTCTGTCCTAATATTTTCAGATTAATTGTGATTTTCATTGACTTGTGCGTATTTAATAATATTCATGCAAATAATAATGAAATTTCAAAATATATTGATTTAAGTATTTAAATTAAAGCACCAACACCATTAGAAAGATATCAAATATTAGGTCGGGGAAAAAGTAATCCATTATTTTAATTCATTATTTATCGATCAAACAATTTCAAATTTATGCTCTTTGTTACCGAATTTTTTGCTTTTTTTTATTCAGTTCTGAGTTACAGGGTGTTAAAAATGGAAGTCAACAAAGAAAAAATTCGGTACATTTTACAGTTTTTATTCGATAAAGGCGAAAATGCAAGTCAGGCGGCTGTTATTGTGAATGGTGTTTATGGTGCCAATACTGTAACAGCGAATTACACGCAATTTTAGTTTCGTCGATTCCGTGGAGGCATTTTTGATGTTAAAGATGCACCTCACACAGGCAGGCCTATCGCTGAAAATGTCGATAAAATCTCGGCAATGATCGAAGTTGACCGGCATGTTAATTGTCCTAGCATCGCACATGAGCTGAAGATCGACCACAAAACGGTTTTAAACCATTTGGGCAAAGCAGGATTCAAAAAGAAACTTGATGTTTGGGTTCCACACCAATTAACACTAAAAAACATGATGGAGCGAATTTCCATCTGCGAAGCCTTAGCCAAACGAAATGAAATCGACCCATTTCTTAAACGGATGGTTACTGGGGATGAGAAATGGGTCACATACGACAATATTGTACGAAAACGATCGTAGTCAAAACACGGTGAAGCACCTCAAACGGTCGCCAAACCAGGACTAACGGCCAGGAAGGTTCTACGGTGTATTTGGTGGGACTGGAAAGGAATCATCTATTATGAGTTGCTTCCGTATGGCCAAACACTAAATTCATATCTCTACTGTCAACAACTGGACCGTTCTGTATTTAAAGAAGAAATTAAAAAAAATTTTTAAATGTCGTTGCTGTGTCAATTTACTGATGGCAATGCACAGTACATAAAGAAACAAAGAAAAATATTCAAATTAATCAGCTTTCTCTCGGGCGTAGGTTGTGTCCTAAGAGGTTCCTATAGAGTTCTCATAAAATTTTCAAAACATGATCAGCAATTTACAATTCAGAAGACGAATTCCTAACTCAGAGTTAGGCCTTTCACCCTAACCTCAATGTACGTTTCCTCATAAAAAATCTTTTGTGTTGTATATAGACATATCTATTTTCTTACTATAATACTATTCCCAATTAATTCTAGGGGTAAGGAAGTCTATTGTTAATTTTCAGTTCTGTAGTTAATTTAGTATTCGGATATAGACAATTTATGAATTTTATGAATAATTTATCAAGGGATTTATTTGTGAAAAAAATTAATAATTTAATCTCTTGTATAACACAGGTATATTATATATATATATATATATATATAATATTATTTTCAAAATTTTATTCTCACGAGTCTTCTTAAAAGTTAATGCCGTCGCTTGGTCTAATGTTGAACCAATTGTGACTTCATCATTTTGAATGTATCATCATCATTAGAAAGAAATAGCACAATTTCTAACAAAACTTTAGGATGTCTTTCATTATTTTCTTTACATACTCGAATAGAATCAAAATGTCCATGGATGAAACTATTAAACTGTGTAAAAATTTATGAGAAGATAATTTTGACTCTGTTTAATGCACATGAGACAAAGAAAGAGGATTAAGGACAATGTTTAAAGAGTATAGAAATGCCATATTCTGAAGTGCTTTGAAAATTTATCTGGTACCTTTTCCAACCAGAAAAATTTTATTATGATTTTGGTGGTGAATGAGACTCATTATTTACTTTAAACTTCTTGAACCAAATAAAGTTTCAACATTTGAACCTGGAAATGTTTCACGTTTATCAACAGAAAAGTGATTAATATACATCGCTACTACGCTTTACCGCACGTATCAATGTCATTTGATTTCTTTTTATTCGAATTTCTACTGTACATTCATTATGACAGAACATTTAGTGACCGAAATAATGCCCGAACTGGATTCATTAGCTTAAAACAGAATTATTTTATGTAGGGGTTGAAAGACTGGCACTCAAATGAGCAATTAATAGTGATAACTAAGGTAACCAAAGTGTTGACTAAAAAATATAAAAAAGTGACCTTATTGACATAAAAAACCGAAAATTGACTTTATTAACCTATAAAATTTGTAAATTTTACCTTTATAATTTGTAAGTAGCATTTATGCCACTTTCGTTATCAATAGATTCCAAATCAACAGCAAAATTTTATTTCTATCACAACTAGAGATTTTCAAACAAATTTTCGTTAATTAAAATTTTTGTTTCGTTCCATAAATCTTATTCTATTTTAAATTTTTTTTGAAATTTTATTTAATCAAGCTTTTTATTACTTTTTAAAATAAAATATATTACAAATCAATTAATTCGTGCCCTTTATATAAAAATCTAATTAATTTGTAACAACTATTTAATCTAAAATCATTTTTAAAATGTATTTCAACAATATATTACATCTAAAGTTAATTTATTCCATTTCTATAAAAATCTATTTAATTTGTTATTAAGAACACCAACATGGGTTTTCGAACTTTTATTTTCAATACAATTAGAATTGTCTTTTGGACAACTCTCAGCCAAGCTTTCGTAATTCGACATCGTTCTAAATTGATAATTTTCTGTTAATGTTTGTTAATAAACAATTATTCGAACAAATTTTTCATTATTTTCAGATTTTATTTTTACAGTTCAAATTTGGTAATTTTAGTATCACTCTTATTTTTAATATTTTTAAAATGCGTTTATAAATTATATACAAATAAAATTAATTTCGTTTATTTATATAAAATCTAATGAACTTGTAAAAAATAAAAAAATATTATATCCTATACTATTTTTTTTGAAATTTATATTTAATCAAACTATTTATTATGCATTTCAAATATATTCTAAGCACCATAATATTCATTTTTTTATTTATATATAAACATCTAATTTTAAAATTAATTTGTAAAAAAAAACTATTTAATTTCTTTATAAAATATTTTATTGGTAGCTTGTTATTATCAACATATATTATAACTTTTATTTAGTTTATTATATCTTAAAAAAGTTCTTATTTTAAAAATTTTGTACTGAATATATCAACTTTTTGAAATTAAGTTTTCTTAATTTTAACTCTGTTTTTATCTTAAATAATTATTTACTTGTTGTCAAAATTTTAAATTAAAAATTATTCGACCAATCGAAAATTTTAACTAACTCTTTATATAACAATTTCAACAATTTAAAAAAGTCAATTTTAGATAATTTTTTTACCTAAAATTTGCTTCATTTAAAAACGATAGATAAGAAATTATTAATAACAATAAAACAATAAAGTAACCTAATTTTTAATTAAACTTATATAACAAAGAAAAGTGAACAAATTATATCATAAAAGAGTTACATTGCGGGCAATTATATTTCTCAATATTTGAATCAATAAAATTTCGATTCTTTTTCAGAAATGAATTGAGCATCAAAAAACTTCACTCTATCGTGAATGATGTTGGTGGACAATTAAGCAACCTTTCATACACAACTGGCAATACATTGTCTTTTTCTTTCTCTGAAAATCACCCTTGAAATCTATACTTTCGATTTTATCCAGTGCCTTTGCAATTGAAAACTAATCTCCTTCCATTTCGATTGCCAAAGTTGATAGAAATTTGTACAGAGAAGTTATTGTCACCAAAGTTTTTACAAGGTTGATGTGATTCAAGTGCCTTTTTATCTGAGCTGACAAGAACTTCTGTATTATTGATGCTTTCAAAAATTTCTTTGACAGTTGGCAATATCTCCGCATAATAGAAAGCTGTATTAATCGATGAACCCCAACAATAAAATTTTTATATTCTAAAACGACTGACCTTGATTCCCGAACGTCGAAATTGCCTAAAGACTATCGATGTTCGCGAGGTCTATACGAATGAAACAAGTAATGATGATAAAAATTTTATTTTTATAAATGAAGTGCCTTGGTTACAAGGCCAAGTGGAGGACGTACCAATAGCGGTGATTCAGCATATTTATCTATTTCAGCGGCCAGTAGCAGAAATATATCTGTAGTGGCCGCCATGACTAAATATGGAATGATATTTAATAATATTCTTAAACAGATTGTTAATGGAGAGGACTTCAAAGAAACTCTTAAAGAAATAAATAATAGTTGTCTTGAGAAAGATGTTGGCAATGCTATTTTCAGTTTAGATAATGCTATTATACACCACTACAAGGGTCACCAAAAAGTCAAGGAAGTAGTTTCATACAATTTCTTATATTTGCCCCCATATTCTCCTCTTCTAAATCCAATTGAGAATGTTTTTTTCAGTAGTACAACCTGGAGCGAGAACTAAAAATATGCTTAGACATTTAATTTCAACTACGTTTGAAGGAATTACGCAAAATAACTGCAGTAATTTTTATCGTAAAATGTTAGGTTACTTCAATAGATGTTGTACTAGACAAAAACAATGGAATAAATGTCTGACATTTTTATCTTATTTATTTTATTCTTATTTTATATTTTGATTATATTGCTTGAAAAGATTATTATACTGATCGAAAACCTATGTAAAATCTATGTAATTAGTAATTTAAAATTGAAAAGTAATATCTAATTAATTTGGTTTTTTGAAAATTTGACTTTTTTTACTTATCAGGCAAAATTTTTACTTTATACTTTTCGGGCAAAATTTTGACTTTATTGACCTAAAACAATTACCCAGGCATTCCTTTTTATAAAAAAAACTTGTCAAAGCTGTTTTTGTTCAAATAACAAATTGTGACTTTCTAGCATTGGTTGCCCTAGTGATAACGATTGCAAACAAAAAATGTTATTTTTACATTATATTATTTTGTTTTAATAAAATAATATAAGAGAATTAGTGAAATATGGCTTTATTGCTCATCGACAATTTGATTTCCATTATTCTTCCATTTCTCAGATGAAAAAATAATACTAAAATTATTTTATTATTTACGTTAATTAGGAATTTTATTAGTTTGGAATAAATTTCAAGTCAACGAATTTCGTATCAAATTTTCAAAATTGTTTTGAAAATTTTAAAACTCTCAGATTAAGGAACTCATAAAATATTTCTGAATTAAGACGGATTGTAAATGGTGAAGGTAGCATAAAGTAATCCGTCAAAATAAATTTTGAAACATGGCGATCAGAACTTTTTAATTCATCGCTAGTTTCCTTTATCAGTTTTTCCATTAAAAATTTTGAATAAATGTTAATTAATTGATATTCTCCTCACATTTCAAACAAGATCTTACATTAATAATTTTTGAATCTTCCCGATGGAAATTGTTTCGTGTTTATTTCAATAATTTGATGTTAGATTTTTTAAATCTCTGATGTTCTAATAACTTCGCGTGGATTATGAATAAAATAATTTCTTTTTTGAATCAATGGTTCTTGTTGGATTTGATATATATATATATATATATATATATATATATATATATATATATAAATTTTCAAAACAATTTTGAAAATTTGATACGAAATTCGTTGACTTGAAATTTATTCCAAACTAATAAAATTCCTAATTAACGTAAATAATAAAATAATTTTAGTATTATTTTTTTCATCTGAGAAATGGAAGAATAATGGGTGTCAAAACTCGTACATCGGAGAGACAAATCGTCATCTCAAAACCCGGATTAGCGAGCACTCGCAAATGAGTCGATTCACTTGGGTTCAGGCTAAGAACTGCTGATTTAGTCGATTCTTTAAGCAAATGCCATTTGTAATAACATTTCCACAATTAGTGTAATTACAAATTAGTGTCAACCAATAAATGCAATTTTTTTATTTCACTAGTGAATAGAGCACCTGTCTTTGTGTTTTAGAGCAATTCAAATTGCGTTATTGTCAGGTTCTTGAATCGTGCACCACAATGCACTTATTACAGTAACACTAGAATAAATTTTCACTATATACAAGTAAATATGCTAGTAACTAAATGTATCAATTTTGCTTAGTTGATTTCATTATTTATATATAACAATACTCTCCATTTATGTTTCAGAATTGTGATTAAAGGCTAATTTCGGTATTTTCAGTACTTGAATTGAAAATGCTTTTTTGTCATTCTAAGCCAAAAGACATCGTTTACTTTATTATATTTTGAACTTTCTGTGAAATTGTTACAAAACTGTGACATTGATCTAGTCTGCAAGCAAACACACCTTTACTTGAACTTTTGAAGAGCTGTACATTGTTTTGACTGCTCCTTCGCCTCCACTGTGTTGTGATTGACCAATGGTTACGAAATGACGTGAAAAATAACCGAAAACTCTTGTAATGATTACAAAATAAGCTTTTTTTTCTACTGAGAGCAAATGCGACACTAATTTTGCATATAACTTTTAAATTCTAAAATATTCATACGAAATGTATAGTACTCTTTAAATTGAAATGTAGTTCTCGTCGAAAGTCGATTATATGTCCATGCATTTTATTTAGCACTTCAGACGTGGGGAACTCATTTTAATTATCTACTGGATGATCATTAAAAATGTTTGTATGATCGATTTTAAGTGTAACAGCATCATATTACGAAGACACAGTGTCCCTATAAACATTGAAAAATTACGGTATTGGTCTTATCGTTCGTTATCAATGATTGACAAATACAAACTAAATTACTAAGATTACAGAAAATTGTAAAACAGTCATTTATCTATAGTACCATTGTTGTGATACTCTTACCTAGACAGACTATTTATTAACTGTCCCTCAAATGTTGTAGAACAATGAATCTTATTTAACGATTAAAATTTTCTGGAAACTGTTTATCAATGTTATTTTAAACGCTTTCTTAAGATTATTATTAATATTATTTATTTCCTTTATTATTTTCTTTATGAATATTTATATGAAATGTTTTTTTAGTTGGTAAGGGGTTTTTCAATAACATAGTTTTACAATTTTTTTTCTATCCAGTCGTCAATAAAAATATAGGATGTATCCTCAACACTTTCACAAATCCCCTCACTCGTAGTATAAATTTCCTTTACCTTTCCAAGAAAATAATGTTATTTTTCAAGATCAGTCCAATTTCTATTAGGTAAGATCAAAATTTCAAACGAAAAATCACTTTTTTGGTAAAAAAAATCTGCAAAGAACACTGAACGCAAATTTACTCCCACGACTGTCTCAACCATGTCTCCACACAAATGTCATTTCTGTCACATGGTGTTGACGTAATGATGCATACCATCTATGAAAATATCCGCGAAGCTTTATAGAAATGATACGCGGTGAGCATTTGGGTAAATATTATTCTAAATTCCATACTACAGCACTAAGAACGCGCGAATCACGTATGATAAAAGGCGACTGAAAGGGTTAAAAACAAATATATCAGATATATTTATTATCCTAATTATCTGATTTAATATTTCTAGCTGGAATGTTTCTGAATCCAGTGAGTAGAGTAGGAGCGGCAGTAATGTCATTCCAAATATACGGGGGATTAATATTATTTGGAGGCTTTTTACTATACGACACTCAAAATATTGTTAGGCGAGCTGAAACTCACCCACCACCATTAAAATCATATGATGGTCTCAATCAAGTGCCATTATATGATCCAATAAACAAGTTAGTTCTTCAAATAAACAATACGCATTTATCGAATTTATAGCGCCATGAGCATATATCTGGATACATTGAATATATTTATCCGTTTGGCAACTATTATGGGAATGGGAAGCTCCAAAAAACGTTAATCTATTGGTTACATTTGTCATGAAAAATGATTCATTTTAAACAATTTATTTTCGCTTGTTCATAATAAATGTTTCGATCAACACAATCTTATTTTTTTATCGTTTCTTTCAAATATCTGAGTGAATTTATTTTCATCATTTTTAACATATAATTTTACTCCAAGAAAAGAACTATCTTTGAGGACTTGGAACATGTACAAGTTATTTAACTGTGTCTTAGTGAATACAACTTATCTTTGTTCACTTTTTTATTACTGTAGAACATCTATTTAGTAAATCTGTATTCTAATTTTCCGATGTATGTGAGAATATATGGAAATACGTTAATGTGTTTTCGTTTTTGTTAAGCAATATCGGTTAGATTATGTTTGTTAAAACAAGGAAAAATCTCACGAAGATTATTATGATGTCATAGGTATTATTAAGAAAAAACATCACAGAAAGAAACAATTGAAATAATATTTAATTATAGTAATTTTTTGCTGAAATTGTTCTCTTTCTTTTTGACTTTAGCTGTTGGACCGTGGGTGCACCCAATTATGCATTAAGTTTTCGCCACATTTCTCTATTTGTAGCCTCTTTTCTCAGACATTCCATACTCGATCCACTCCATTCTTTTAAATCTTCTGTTCATTACCTCTTTGGTCTTTCTCCTTCAACTCTTCCCTCAATTATAACCTTTGCTAGTGCTCGCTTTATTATTTGATGTCCGTAGAATTTCAGCTTACTTCTCTTGATGATCTCTTCTATTGATTCCGGTCTTTCACTTAGTATTTATGTCACTCTTCTCCAGACAAAGTCGTTTGTCTTCTTTCCTTTTTACTTGATCTTCAGCATTCTCCTGTAACACTTCATTCAGGGTTTTTTAAAGTTTCAGATGGGTGTAACCTAAGTAAATCTGGTGTACAGTATAAAATATTTATTTGTACTCAAAAGAATGTCTTATACTTATTAAATAGGTATACAATTATAAATAACATTGTGTAGGAACGTGTATGTGTGAGAGGGACAGAGAGTGGGTGGAATAGTAGTGTGTGTATTTTTAATGAACCCATGCTTTACCTATAACTAGTCAAATTTTTGGGTGTATATCTACAAAAGTTGGGTGAACGTTGTACACCCAAAATGGCCTTTAAAAACCCTGCTTCATTTCAAACGCTTTAAGTCTGTCTATCTATGCTCTTCTGATTTATTGTCCAACTATCTCATTCATAAAAGAATGTTACCCAGGCAATAACCTTAGGGATCTTTATTCTGCTAAAATGTGCTAGCTTAATCATTGCGCTTGTTGCAATACCAATCCGTTTTCTGATTTCTTCTTCGATTCTTCCATTCTCTGTGATAGTAGAGCCTAAGTATTTGAAACTCTTAACTTGTTCTAGCTTCTTTCAATGTCGATTTCCAGTTTAACCTCGTTGTTATGGTTTCCTGAAACCATTATTTTGCTTTTTTGTCTGTTGATTTCCATTCAAAATTCATTTGATGCTTTGTGTAATCTATTCGTAAGTTCATGAATCTCTGGCTCATCTATATCGATTAGGTCTATGCCGTCAGCAAATCGTAGGTTGGATTATTTTTACTCCTCCACAGCATATTCCAACATCGTCTATTGCTTCCATAACAATTCTCTCAAGGAAAAGGTTGATCAGTGCTGGTGAAAGAATGCAACCTTGTCTTACTCCTACTGATGATTTAAACCATTCGTTAAATTTTTCACTTGTTAACACTTTTGTTTTTGCGTAAAGGCTCTTAATAATTTTCGTAATATGTTTTCCTATATTGTGTTTATTCATAATGTGTCATAGTGCTTCGTGTCACACCATGTCAAAAGCTTTTTTGAAATCTATAAAGTTATAACAAATTTTTCTTTTGTGGTCTCTGGTTTTCTCACAAATCAGTCTTAGGTTGGTTATCTGCTCCGTAGTGCTGCGGTCCATTCTGAAGCCTGCCTGAATCTTGCTGAGAAGTTGCTCTATGTGATTCTTCTAAAGAAAAGAACTTTCGATATGATTCTTCTTTGTAACACTTTCAACATAACTTTT
>MQRK01252936.1:4688-17183 GCA_001938485.1 Girardia tigrina | reverse complement strand
ACTGCATGCTGCAAATCTTCTTTGGAGGAGACATGTCGGCCTCTTAGGGCTCGCTTGAGATGGTTGAATAAACAAATATAAAGGAGGCCAGGTCAGGGCTATAGAGGGGTGTGGGAATTGCTACCATTGATTGTCCAATGGTGTGAATTGGAGCATTGTCATGTATGTAGTAGAAATCCCACACTCTCATTTTCCTTCTGAGTTCTCGAGTCTGTTGTACAAAATTGGTGTAGTACGCACTGTTTAGGCGAACACTAGATTCCTCAAAATCTATAAGAATTACACCGCTTGCGCCCAAAAAATGGAAATTATTAAGGATTTTTTGCGTGATTTTGATGCTCGCATCTTCCTTAAACCGGTCTCACCTGAAAATTCCCATACTTGTGATTTCCTTTTTGACTTAGAAATGTATAGAGAGATTGGTGTCTCATCCATTGTGATGATGTTGTGCAAAGGACTGCCTCCAACACACTGTTCAGTGTTCAAATTTTCTCTGCAACACTCCAATCGGAGAGCTCGCATTTCAGCCTTTAGTAGATGTGGCACAAAGCGTGAACACAATTTTCTGATGCCACTTCATGTCAGCAGTGTGTGAATAATATCTTTACTGACATTTAGATGTGCTGCCATTTCTCTAGTTGTGATTCATCTTTCATTTTGGATGATTTTTCTTTTTCGAAATATATATATATATACATATATTTCGATTTCTCGAGTTTTTTTTCACTAAAGTTAAATAAATAAGAATCAAACTTTCTAGCCTTAAGGCCAATATCTTTTATTCGATTGAATTTGGAAACAGTTTACAGTTTACTATGATTGTGTTTCGTAAGTACTACAATTCTTTTCCATTTATTTTTCTCCGAATATAAATAAACATTTAACTTTCGGAATATTTAACCAGATGGAAATTGTTTCTATCAAAGCCAACAAATTTTCTCTTGATTTGATTTGTAGACTTGAGTCTACCAAGTAGGTCTATTCGATAAGGAATGAGCAGTGATGATCCTAGGTGTCATGATTATGTAAACTCTAAGGACTACTAAGAGTTTTGTGTCCTGTCGTTTCATCACTTGTTGTAATTTGACTTCCTGATCATGAAGATGATTACAGACTTGCTATATTTCATCCAGTATTATCTAACTAACACAACCCGGCAATAAAAGAAATAGCGCGTACTAAAACATATATGAAGGATGGCATTGTATTCTCCAGTTTCCTTTACCATGCAAACACTCTTCAATATTGACATATTTAGATGAAATCAAAAAGATGGCAAGGCAGACACCTTTGTTTCTTTAAAGTACTACATGAAGTTTTCAAGCACCAAAGAAGAAGTATTTATGGCTAATAGAACGTGTTCGGTGAACTATTGAATTTTATTCACGCTCAAATTGTCGGATATTTTGGCGCGCCATGCTCAATTATCTTGGGTCTAAATAATAAATATCATTAACCAAACTTTTTTGTTATTATTTTATATTTTTCATATTATTTTTTCTTTGTAATGATAATAATATATTATGTATAATTATGATGTGGTTTGCAAAAAATATTTACTAAACGACCATTGAATTCAAAGTTTATATCTGAGTGTGATGAAATGACCATAAACCGTATGATATAATGACCCATGATGAAACAACATAGCATCCAGATTTTATATAAAGAGAAAGTGTGGTATCAAAATATTCCTTTTTTGAATAATAAAAATATATGTATTCAAATGACTAGTACCAGCTGTTAAAGATCACTGTTTCACGACTCTTTTGAAGTAGTTATGCCGTCAGTTTGTAAAATCTTCTTGAAGTTCATTGTTTGAATGAATACAGTAAAACCTCTCTATAAAGTTCCCTCTTTATAAGATGCAATTCTCTACAAGTAACAATATTTTTTATGCTAGAAAAAAGAAAATATGTTAAACAATGAGATTTATAAGCGAACGACTAATAACCGATTAAAAAATACCTCTTTATAAGCTACTTTTCTTATAGACCGGTAGTTTTCTCGGTCCGAAAAAAGTCCTTATAGAGAGGGTTTACTGTAAACAAGAATCTGGTGGTGCTGGTTTAACCTCTTTTTGATTTTACAGACTTTTCGTACTTTTTTGAAACATTTTTTGTGCATTATTTACCATTATACATTCACTGAAAAATCAACCGATTCTTGAATTGTGGTCAAGTGCGAAATTGTATAATTGAATGGTTTGATTCTTCTTTTTTTTCTTTTGGTCATTAACGGTTTAACAGTTAGTGAACTGAATTTATCACAAACCTTCGCCAAATCACTCTGTTTGCAGTAGCTCTTCTCAAACTTCCTAATTTCTATCTGCTTCATTCTCTTTAGTCGTCTTTCCAATGTATCTTTGCTCGTCCTCCTGGTCTTTCTAATTCCACTTTTCTTTTGCAGTTTTATTACTTCTTTTGTTTCATCGTCAACCATTAATATTAAATTTTTTATAAATAGTATAAAAGGATTTTCATTATCAAATTTAGGTAATTGGACCCAACGGGTTATTGGCAAATAAAACTAGAATTTTAATTACTCATGGTTTGACCTTCCTACCGAAAGTTGATAACATATTTGTTATGAAAGATGGAAAAGTCAGTGAAAGCGGAACATTTACGGAACTCATAAATAAAAATGGTCCTTTTGCTGAATTTATACGAACGTATTTAGAACAAGAAGAGGAAGAGAATGTTGAAGAAGATAGCGAAGATGAGTGTAAAAATTTTTTTAATTAAAGTCACTAACTAATCTTCGGTTTAGCCCGAGAACTCAAGCAAGAATTAAGAAGACGAATATCAAGATTTACTTCTCAAGAAGACAGTGAATCAGAAATTCAGAAGTCAAACCAAAGTAACAATGTATTATTTGAGTCAAAGAAGAGTCACAAGCGTCAATCCAGTGTAAGGTTATCAAAAAGTAAAAGTGTTTTAGCTGAAGAAGCTGAAGCAGAAATGAGAAAGTCAAAGAAAAAAAGATTAATTGAAGAGGAACTTGTCGAAGTTGGAGGAGTACAATTTTTTAATAACACAATAAGAATCATACTTGATTTTTTTATTTCTATTAGGTAAAATTTAGTGTATTTTTATCATACCTCAGGTCAGCTACCTTTTTCTTTTCTTTTACGGTTATATTTTCTTATTCGTTATACATGTGCTGTGCTGTTGGAGCAAATTTATTTTTAAGTTATTGGGCTGAAACTGGAAGTACAAATGGAACTCAAAATATGGATGACCAAGGCTTTTTTCTTGGAGTATACGGGAGTTTTGGATTAGGGCAAGGTAGCTGGTTAAAAAATTGATATTATATATATTCTTTTAATTTCTTTCAGCAATATTCATCTTGATAGAAAACTTTGGCTTAGCCTATGGAAGTTTTTTGGCATCGAAATCTCTACATAATTTATTACTAAAGAATATCCTACGTGCTCCAAACTCATTTTTTGATACTACACCACTAGGAAGAATATTAAACAGGTTTATATATTTTATAACCTAAATATGAGTGTACTTATAGTCTAAGCATACAAATTATCTTTTTCTTTTTAGAATAGGGAAAGATATTGATACAGTTGACGTAAATATTCCTACAGCAATTCGAATCTGGCTGGCTACTGCTGCCGGAGTAATCGGTTCTGTTTTTGCAATTAGTATAGCATCACCATACTTCATCATAGCATTGATTCCTTTGGCTGCTATGTATTATATCGTTCAGAGATTTTATATTTGCACAAGCAGGCAACTGAAACGGATAGATTCAATCAAAAGATCACCAATATATTCTCATTTTCAAGAGAGTATTGTAGGCGCTTCATCTATAAGAGCGTACAAAGTTTCGGAAGAATTCATCGGTATATTGATTTAGTATATTGATTTCCATGGCTAAATTTAAATCGAAATATAAATTTTTTACATAATTTCATTCTCATTAACCAATCATTGATAGTTATCAAATTACAAACTGTGAAAACTCTTAGTTTTTTCTATTACTCCGTACTTTGAAAGTCTCAGAGACATGCAATAATACTTATTGTTGGGAGCGTTCATAAAAGATAAAATTTTTGAATCTTATCAAATTATTAAATAAACAATTACATTCCGTAAAATATTGTTATATATATATTGAAATAATATTTTCAGAAATTTAATGTAAAAAATTAATTTAAGTAAGAAATAAAATAAATTTTACGGTAGGGTTATTAAAAGATTTATGTAAAGATTTATTATAAAGTAAAAAAGTTAATTTCAAATTCGATGAAAATATTTAATTGAAATAAAATAAAAAGTAATTTAAAGTTTGATAATTTATTTGCGAAATAAAAGTAAACTAAACTATTTTCGTAACTTTTAAATCAAAGTAAATTAAAAATGTAATTATAATTTTCTTTGGGGAAATGGTAATTGGAAGTAAAAAAATAATAATCGTAAAACAATTAAATCGACTTAAATAATAAATGCGATTTTAATTTTATTTTGGAAAATGTAATTGAGAAACAGGTAAATTTAAATGTACCATAAAATTGAAAAATTAATAAAAGACGCAACAAAATCTTTGTGACAAAATTTTAATTCACTATAATTTTTTATTAAAAAGAATATAGAATTTTAATTTGTAAAAAATATACTAACCATATTTTTATTTATATCTATTTTTATTTATAATGATTGGGTAAAAAGAAAATGCAAAAGTTTCTCAAAAATATTTGTTTAAAAAATTCAAATTGTTATAGAAATAAATTTTTGTGTTCATGATAATGTCTTTTGATCGAGAACCCAATACGTATATTAATGTGAATAATGATAATAATACTTGGCATGTGATCCACTACCAGTTTCTTAGACAAAAGTCTCAAAATCGTCCACTTAATTGTAGGCCTCACATTAAATCCCATAAATGTAAATCGATTGAAATGACTGACCGAATGATATTCTGAGAGAACAGTGTGATTTCTCTATTCTTTTACGTTTGAAGTCGGTGACATTCCGTTTAACAATTCGATCGATCGATTAATTTTTTTTCTATTTTTACATCAGTTTAAAATAGAGGAATTAAATCAAATTTATGTAATGACTTCTGGATTAAATCTTTTGTTATTTGGCATTTTCAATCTTTTATGTATAAAGAAATAGTAAGAATAACTTTTGAAACGCTTTGTCTATTTTTATTTTCTTTATTCGTGTTTTAGCATCCACAATGGTAAATATTTTCAAGAGAAAGAGTGTAATTGTTAGGTTTATTAAGACTGTAGTGGCCGGTGGTCTGTGATCATGCTAAGTCCTGCTAATTAACGCATGGCCGTTATTGTGTTAAAGTGCAATGTTTGTTAGTCTTGTAAGTATTACTTTAATTATCTATGATAAAAATGTGTTTGAAAAGACTATTATTCAAGGTTTTATTTTTTTGCGTTAATAATTTGCTCCAATCTAAACGTTCTACAAGCTAACAGTAATTTTAATGAATAAGAAGTAATTAATAAAATACTACCTTTTACAAATGATGTCAAAACATAAAATTGGACAAATGTAAAAATTAAGACAAACCTTATTACTGCAAAATGTTAATAACAGTTCATTTGAAACGTTACTTGAAACTTAGTTGAAAATGTGTACAGGGTGATTCAAACCGAATGCACCAAATAATCACATATTTATCCATTTCGAAAGCATTATAATGGACTGAATAAGTGATAATTTGATAGAGAAGTTATCCTCGGTGAACTGGGTTTTAATTTATCTTGTCAATTTCAATTTGTATTTTTAGGAATATCAGTTGTTTATTTACCCTCAAAATGGCGACTCCTTAGTAGAAAGTATTTTGTGTGCTTGAGTTAGCGAAAACAAATGTCATCGTTACAGTGAACCGTGCTTTTCGAACAGAATTTTGTATTGATCATCTCAATTGTGCAAGAATCAGGCGGTAGATTATATAGTTTAAAGAGACTGGATGTCTGTGTCCTAGAAGAGTGCGTATTTCAGAAGACTAAGTGAAGAAGATTCATAATGCTTTGAAGAGGAACTCGCGTAAATCCACATGTTGAGCAACTTGGGAACTTGCAATTTCTTAAACAACTGTCTGATATGTGGTAAAAGAAGATTGAATATGAAACCATACAAACTTAAACTTGTCCAAGCACTTACTTATATCGAAAGGGACATGCAAAAGGAATTCTGTGAGTCAATGTCTGGAAAAATAGAAGATGAGACCCTCTTTTCATATCTATTTTTAAGGGATGAAAGGACATTCGATTTGTGTGACAGAGTCAATTTTCACAATATTAGCATTTGGGGAAAGAAATCAATCACATGAAACAATTGAACATCAAAGAGATTTGCCTGAAGTTAATGTATTTTGTGCTGTATCTCGAATCAAAATATATGGTCCCTTTTTTTAAATAACACCTTTACAAGACAAGCTTATCCTGAAATGCTGCAAAAGTGGTTATTTGTTTCACTGAAAGTAGATTCAAATGACTTTATTTTTCAACAAGGTTCTTGAAGAATAATGGCATACGATGATTATATTAGGGTTAGTAGCAATATTATTGCATTTCTAAATAGAAAAAAATAAAGTGTATACTCGAAATATAATGGCAATCGTAAGCAGTTATCCACATTCCGAAAGGATAAAATATTTGAAAAACATAGCTAGTTGTTTTATGTTTTAATTTATTTGTTTGTGTAATTCAATAAATGTATTTTTGGTTCTCAAAAATATTTTTTCTCATTATTTATTTAAATTATAATTAAACTATTTTACCTTTTTATTTTTTGGGTTTGAATATTTTAAGTAAACAGAATTTGTCATTCCCCATATATAATTTTGTATAACTATACCTCTATTATTGTTATATATTTAATTTAATACAAATATTAAAATTATTTTGTTTTGATTTTGTTTGGAACATGATGGACGTGAGTATTAAAATAACTAATTAAGTTTTTATTTTAAGTAATCTTCAATTATTCGTTACGTAACATTATGTACAACAGGGGTACGCGGAGGTTTGACCACAGGTGGTTTGTCCACAGCTTTTAATATTTTTAAAATATAATTTGATTAGAGCTTCTTTTATATATTTATTGGACATTTTTCGATGATTACATACATCATCATCAGCAATATTTGTAAATTGAGCATGTTAATATTTGTATAGTTTTCCATGATTTTGGCTTGTGTGGGCTAGAATCTAATATTTTAATTGTTCTTAATAATATGATTTTAAAATGTATATTAAGTTTTGATGGTATAATTTTCAGAATATATTATAATTTATTAAAGTATTATTGGGTAATAATGGCAAAAATATTTTAATTAAAATTTTTGGTATTGAAATGACCTTAATGGACAAACTAAAGTTATTTCAATACTTAAAATTTTTAATTAAAATATTTTTGCCATTATTACCCAATAATACTTTAATAAAATAAAATATATTAAAAAAATCATTCTATTTAAACTTAATATACATTTTAAAATCATATTATTAATAACAACTAAAATATTCGATTATAGCCACACAAGCCAAAATCATGGAGAATCTTGGAGAATATAATACGTTTAAAAGAAACAATAGAACTTTATTGTATCGCGGTTATAAATTTTGGTTTCATAGAGAACTGAGAAATGGGTCACGCGTTTAGCGCTGTCCGAAGAATCGCAGTTGTAAGTGCAAAGCTAAAATTGTTGCACGTGATCTTGTAATTGTTGGAAACAAGATTCCTCAATGCCCAATTCCTCAATTCCACTGCCTCCGATTCCAAACGATCGCAATTTTGAGATGCCAGAACGCTTTAGTCACTTTGTTCAGTTTGATTTGGGTCCTGGTGTTGAACGTATTATTATACTTGGATGTCACGAGCTCATCGACGGCTTGGCACGTGCGTCTGTGTGGTTGGCAGATGGTACTTTCAAGACGGTGCCAGACTTATTTTTCCAGCTTTACACTATTCATATTCAATTTGTCAAAGGCGTCAATCCAGCTGCGTTACACTGACTTTTACCAAATAAAACACGTGCTACGTACGACCAATTACTTCAGGAAGTAGTGCGTCTCATTCCGCGGGCAGCACCAAGAATTATTCTCACGGATTTTTAAATGGCAGCAATGGGTGCATTTCAAGAAAAATTTCCAAATAAAATATATATATATATATATCAATTATGGTCAAACCCTCGCTGTGGACAAACCACCTATGGTCAAACCCCCTGTGGTCAAAGCACCTAGAACCACAAGAGGGGTTAACCATGTGCGGTCCGCGAGATCAATTTATGCGGACCACGAAACTATTTTATGTAGTGTGGTTTTTACGCAGTATATTATAAATTTATTTAGTAACTTGTTTTGCCGAAAAATATCTCTGATCGTTGGAAAAGAAGTATTATGTGTACGTCCTTCATTTTTAAAAAATTAAATATTATCATCATTTTTGAGACGATATTTATGCCAAAAATATTATTATATTTTTTACGATGTTTTTCTGGATAATTATTAAAAGTTTCACGATGTTTTTCTGCAATATATTTTCTGCGACATTTCGATTGCGACATTTTGATAGCTAACCGACTTTCAGTTATAAAAAACTTCAGAAAGATGAGATTATTTTGTACCAGATTTCTCCAGTTCTACGAAACTCAAATCATAGTTTTCTTTGATTTTTCTTGCTGAACAATAAGATATGTCTTCCGATTTTTTAATTCTTCTATATCAGGTTAACCTTGTGATGATATTGCATTTCAACAGCAATGATAAACCATTTTTTTCTTTTCAGTCTGTTCATGAGGGATATTCACTAAATATTTTTGAGTAAACTTCTTTTAATAAGAAAAGTATTCTTAACACAAAACTTTTTCTCTGTCAATTCTTGACTTGTTAAAAAGTCAATCTTCTTTTAAATACCTTATGATAAATCTTCTTAAAAATAAAATGTGATTTGGAGTAGAATAAATTTTCTAAAAAGAAGTTATTAGTAAAACAGTCGTTAGCTATAGTATTTTCTTTTTACGTCTTTATGCATTGTTTTAAAACTAGTGAAAAAAATGAAATAAAGATCTAAAAAGTAGTATTTTACTGCCTTTAAGATTCATTTTTTTTCAATCTAATTTAGGGAAATTAAATGTAGCTTTTGGAAAAGTATTATTACTTGATAATAAGATTTATATGAATATTTACAATAACATATTTCTATTTATAACTATAACATAATAATGGATCCAAAGTATTCATAATTAAATCTCATTTGTTTTAATATGCAAGAAAAGCGGCACTTTGTGTAATTATATAGAAATAATAAATGTTGAAAAATCATTATTTAAAAGGCTAATAATGACGTAGTAAAATACTTTAATACCATAAAAAGTCATAACACAAATATGGTTTATTAACAACATCAATATGAATTTGCAACATTTATTAATATCACAAGCGCATTCACTATTTGACATATATCTTTATCAATATATTTCTGAATTCATACTAATTATTTTCAATAAATGAAAATCTTTTAATAAAAATTATTAATTATAAAGAATCTAATTGGTTAAAATTAAACCTAAACATTTTTAAAAAAAGAATATATTAAAGTAATATATTAAAATTTTAAATTACATTAAAAATTAAATAATACATTCGAAAATTATTTTAAATCTTTTTACTTTAAAATTAAACTAAATTATTTTTAATTAGTAAGAATCAAAGAAAATACCAATCATCCATCTGCGTAGGAGAGGCACAATCCGAATCAACATACAACATGTACAATATCAAGACACAATTCAAAACATTCCTCACAATGGGTAAAAAACGACTTAAATGATTTTCATGTATTGAACAGAAAAATATTTTAAATAATATTGTCTTGAAAAACAATCCTCAATATCAGATTATAAAAAGATTATTATTAATTAGCACCACGCTATTATGCTATTAAGTCAAAAAACTTATCACTTTGAAATATGTCAGGAAATAAGAAATACAAGTTTTCCACTTATTAATTATGGCATTTTTACAGAAAAGTGCGATGAAATGACAGATGAGAATCAGATGGCTTGGTACCCAAATATTATATCGTATCGCTGGCTTCAAATTAATTTAGAAACAGTTGGAAATCTTGTTATTCTATTAGCTGGTATTCTGGCCGTCCTAACCAGATCATATATTGGAAGTGGTTTGGCTGGATTAAGCATAAGCTATTCACTTCAGATAACGGGTGCTTTAAATTTTATGGTACGAATGACCAGTGATTTGGAATCGTATACTGTTGCTGTGGAAAGAATAAAGGAATATGCGGAAATAGAGTCCGAAGTAAGTTTTTCTTCAATATGTTTTCGTGTTACATGAAAATATCATATTTTTTCAATTTCAATCATTTAATGTTTGGAGCTGAAAATTATTAAATTGACTGAACAGAATATTAACAGCATGAATATGATTTTTCGAACATTTAATATCACAAGTATAATTGTCAAGACAACAATTATTCAAACTACTTTCACTATTCGAAATTTTTTGTTGTTTATTATGTTTCTGTCATCTTCGTTTTTTAAAAAATAAATTGGAAATTTATTACAATATTAATTAATTATCAAAACTCATTGGTTAAAATCAATAGATTTTTCTAATTAAATTAAAATTTTAAATTAATAAAAAAAAATTAAAACAGTTTTTAATTAAAAAAAAATTAAATATTACATTTGAAAATTATTTTAAATATTTGTACTTTAGAATTAAATTATTTTCAATTATTAGGAATCAAAGAAAATACCAATCAGTCATCTGGGTAGGAGAGACACAACCCGAATCAACATATAACACGCAAAATATAAAGGAAAAAGAATTTAGGACATTTCTCACACAGAAAAATAAATAAATTAATAAATAAATAGTATTTAATAACTTTTAAGTAATTTGAGTATGTCTGTGACTCAATGACTTTGTCTAAGTAATTATGTATGTAAGTAACGTTTATGCCACTTTCATTATTATCAAATTCCGAAGTCATAATTTAACACCACAACATTTATTAATATCAACAATTCACATATTTAAACAAATTTCTTGTTAATTAAATTATTTAGCCCAAAATTAATTCATTAAATTTTTTCGATTAAATTTTGAAAATTTACGAAATTAAAACTTTAAAATAATTCAAACATTTTTACGAAACTTTATCATAAAAACTAATTAATTTAAATTTACAATAAACCCTTTTATTAAAATAAATATTTCTTAAAATATCGATCCGTTAATTATTTATTGTAAAATATATTTAAATTTATTTCTTAACTTTTATTAAAATATTTCAATTGTTATTACTGTAAGCATATTTTAAATAAGTATTTATTTTATCATATTTTTACTCTACATTTTAATTTTTTAATTTATTTCTTTTAAATTTTCAAATTAAAAAAATAATAAACTATTTTGGCGAAACTTAAATTTAAACTAACCCCTCATAATGTATATAATGTGTATTTATGTAAATAATTATCTGTTTGTGACCTTCAATATTTTATTCTTTTATGCGTATCTTAACCCTTGTATCTACACAATTTATCCAATATTACTATAAATATGAGCTCTATGTGTTTATTTGTGTATATATTATTCTTTAGACGTTCCATTAAAATATTTAAACCATGATCTGTGTGTAAGTAATGTTTATGTCATTTTCATATCCGAATTTTATCGCAAAACTTTATTAATGATAATAATACAGATACATAAACAAATTTATTGTTAATTCAGTGATTTCTCAAAAATCTAGCTATTAAATTTTTCTTCCAATTTAATTTGTAAAATTTAACTTATAATTATAAAATTATTTTTTTAAATTATATCTAAAAATTTTATATAAAAATTTATCACAAAACTATTAAATTTAAATTTACTATAAGCCTTTTAATTAAAAAAATTATTTCCAAAAAATATTATGAATTTTAATCCGTTTATTATTTATTTTAAAATTCTTATTTCAAAACGTTTATTAAAATATATCAATGGCTATGACTGTAAACATTTTTTATTTTTATATAAGTATTTAATTTTTGTTGATTTTCCTTTTAAGATCATTTTTAATTTTAAAACTTTTTGTATTTATTTAATTTTTTAAAACTTTTAAATTTAAAAAATAAATAATATATTATTTTAGAGAAGTGCAAATTTTCACTAACTCCCTATACTATGAATTCAGAAATCGATGACAAATTCAGAACTCTGTGAATTGGACTTTTAATCTTCTCTATTTTTATACAAAAACGTTTTTTGTATACAAATCTTTATCATTTGCTTTTTTCTATATTTCAGTTTAATATCTCTATTTATCCAAGAGGCAAGAGTGTCAAGAAAACTAAGTTTATTATTAACATTAAATTCTGGAGTAAATTTATTATAAGTGTTCGGATCTCAAAGATCGGACGCTAAAATAGAGACTAGTTGCGACATCGCTTAAGGTTGCGAAATGTTTGTAGCTCAGCTTCTAACTAATATATATA
>MQRK01252929.1:0-13369 GCA_001938485.1 Girardia tigrina | reverse complement strand
CCCTACGCTACGCCACTGTCAACACCAATATGATTTTTGAAACATTAAGTAATGTTCCAATAAAAATTGTCTTCAAAACAGTTAAGAATTGTTAATGGTAAATATATTTTATATTATCTATTTACTTCATTCAGTCTTTTAAAAACCTTTTAATTGTAATTTCTAGACAAACTACGGTAATTTTCCTACGGTAGAAACCATTCACATTTATTTACAAAATAAATTTTCAAAACTATTTTTTGAATTTTTGTTATCTTCAATATTAGAACTGGAAGTCATGATCGACAAATTTTTTATTAATATATCATACATAAATTTAAACAAATTTTCATTTTCTTTTCTTAAAAATCTTTAATCACTGGTATTTTCAAAACTACGAGAAACTATTTGCAATTAATTCTTGAAATTACTGTAGATTATTTCAACATCAATTTTTTTTCACATCCGATCTAAAAACTTCCATATGTCTACCAGTATTACAAACTGTTATCTCCTTGTCTATTGCTTATGAATCACTTTGATGATACGTCTCTAGTAGCAACATCAAAATTTGAGTGTAATCATTTATTAACAACACAAACATTTTCAGTAGCTATTTCTGCTGGAAGAATCATTCTTGATTAATATATTTCTGTAGCTATATTTAAATCCTTAAATTAATTAATGGGATAAGAATAATATTAACTTTTCATTTCTTAAATTATTGGATAAAAATGCATTAAGTAATTTTTAAAATAAACATTAGTTTTTAAAATATATTAAATTCAATAGTTTAAATCGTTTACTAAAAATATTATTAAAATTTATAATTATAAAACTTTTAATTAATTAGTATTTAAAAATTAATCTCATTAAATTAATTTCATTAGATTTAAATAATTAATCAATAACATATCAATCCCGTCTGAGTAGGAGAGTCACAAATTTAAACAGCATACAAACAACAAACTTACAACATTCCGAATTATCCCTCACAGTTTCTTTGATGTACGTTGCATAGCATGCAATACAAGAAAATTGATAAACTAGATTGGAGCAAAAACTCAAAAGATTTTCAGACTACTTCAAATATTTTGAATTTCGTGTACGATTTTAAGATTTTAAAATCTTTAATTGATGGATTCGAAAATTGATAATTTAAATATTTTATAAACTTTTGAATAGGAAATGATTAACGTTAATTCAATACTTAAATCTCACATAGGCAACTTTTCAAAATTGAGTTCAGCCTTACCTTTTAAAACTTGTTAATTAATTTTGTTTCATTAGTTAATTTCTCAATAAACCATTTTTAATAGCTTTTTTATGCAAATGTTCCGTTAATTTATTAAACACATGATGTCGTTGAGCGAAAGTAATAATAAAATATCATCACCCTCCCGTTTTAAAGCTAAAGGTTTAAACCCGTAATATGATTTTATTTTCTATTTTGAAAGAAAATGGTAGCCAGTGTTGGTATCAATGGAAAACCCACGATGAAGCCTTCAATCTGTTTGTACAAATTATCATTGCAAAGAAAGTGAACATTGAAAACTTCACCAAATCGAATTCCATGCATTCTCCACTGGCACCAAAATCTGAGTTCATTTGTCTATTGAAAATCGATAGACTTTTGAAAATAATAAATTAATACATATGAAAAATCTGAATATACTCTAAAACTTCCAATAATTCCCCTAGGGCGGTTTTTGGAAGCTTTAGAGTATAGAAGGGTTAAATATTTATATATACATTCTTACAAAACCTATAAATAGTTTACACACTACATTTAGATTATAGCCTAGGGCAGCCTGCCTTGGCCTAGTGCAGCCTGCCTAGGCGTAGTGCATACATATAACACATATATTGCATTTACTTTGATGAATCAAGTTTCAATGTGATATATAACCATAATATAATAATACAAATAATAATACAAATTTGAACTGTGTTGACTGTGTTGTGAATCACTATATGATCAAAACTTGTGATCATATAGTATGTAACAATAATATATATGTATATAATGTACTATATGTATATAACAATAATATACTAATATTAATGATTGATATTGTGATGCTCCTTCAGTAAATAGTTGATGATACAAATAGTGATTGTATATAATATATAACAATAATAATAATATACAACATTTTGTATATAATATATAACAAATCTCCATATCAAAATGTTCACTTTTTGAAAGGTTGATAAGGTAATGGTTGAGACAATTAGGGTCACTTTTTATTGCTGTTAAGGTAGATTTGAAGGTTTTATATACAAATGGCTGTTAATTATGTGATTTTGATGGTTGATGCCTAGGCTCAGGTACTTAGCTGATTATCTAGATGTTATGTATCATGTTTATACACGTTTTAAGTATAATATGTGTTTTATACATGTAGATTTTACATATAAAATAAAAGGTTATGTATCATGGTTACGGTAACCATAGTACTTGTGATTGTTAATTAGGTATATTAGCCGATTCATGAGGTATTGTTTGATGATAAATAACATACATATATCATAGGGGTTTCAGATATATACGAAAAAATCGATTTTTAAGCACTTTTTTTGAGAATTTCAGAAATATTCGAAAAAATCGATATTTCAACCCTTTTTCGAAAATGTTGATATGGAATCTGAATGTACGTATATGGGTTTCTACTCAAGTGAATCATCACGTTTTGATATTCTGCTTCCTTGTACATCTAAAATCGATGTGCCTTTTGTGTAAATTTGCACATTATGCTAATTATAGGAAAAAGTAATCGATATATGAAATTTGAAATTGCATATTCAGATAGAGAATCAAAATGTGCATCAAAAACATTATATCGATTTTTGACACTAGTATTTTTAAAAAATTTTATGTATTGATTTTTGCCTTTTTCACGTGTGCAACTTAAAAAGCACTGTGCTAGTACAATAAAAATGTGCTGCGCAATGTACACCATCGATTAGCACTTTAAAAATATTGATTATCACATCTGGACACAATGCAGTGATCGATTAGCACTTTTTCTACGGTTGCTATGGATACGATAACCGTTACCATGGTTACAACCGCCTTGACTCACTATATCCGTTGCTAATGAAAAATTTCCCTTGGTTACCGTTGCTATGGTAACTAAGACCTTGGTTACCGTTGTTGCGCAGGCTAGGGTGATCGAAACCATTGCTATGGTAACCGCTACCGTTGCCATGGTAACGGGCAACCCCCCACCCCCCGGGGGGGGGTTTGTGGGGAGAATGCTCATTTTCCCCCTACTAATTTATTCAAAAAATGAAGAGTTAATAAATTGACAAAAGTTTCAGTTTTTATTTAGACCAAAATTAAGAATTAAATGTTCATTCTCCTAATATCCGTGAAAAAGGAAGGAACAACAAACTTCTTAAGAATGGGATATTAACTCAGTTATAAAAAACATTATGCGAAAATTCACTGGGAAGGCGTTGATACAACTGTTACCATTTCTTCAAAACAACCTTTCTTTTGCCCTTTAAATCGATTTCTACAAACTTCGTACCCTTCTTGCTGGTAACTTTATCAAAAATAAAATTTCATTCTCCATCATTCTCCCACGTCTTTTTTTGGAAAACTAAGCGATTTCTATTTATTAATTATTAATTATTATTATTTTTTCACTAGCTCAAACCGCTGTCGCAAATACTTCATTCAGTACAAGAATACATTACAACAAAGGTCCGTCGAAACTTGATTAATTTAGATACAATAAAAATTAATTAAACACAAAACGTTGATGTAAACAAACTTGCCGGTATAAAACCTCTTAACTGAAAATAGCTATTTGTAAAGAACAACCATTGAAGAAGTACAAATTATGCGTGGACTACGACTTGCAGCTATGCTTAGGTACAGAAATCTGACGACTTATGGTAAATATTTATGTCAACAATAGAAAAAATTTTTGTAACAATAATCAAATAGTCTTAAGAAACTCTTCTGTAAAACGTCAATGTATATAAACCTAAAATTCATAGTTTGATAATTAGGAAACACAATTGGGCGTTGATTGTTGTTAAATTGAGTAGAAAATTATTTTCGTTTTAGATCATATTATTTGTTTATTTAAAAAGTATAAAAGGAAAGAGAAAAAAAAGTCTTACAGAAGAACGTTCTGTCTTCTGGTATGACTAAAGCAAAATATTGTTATTAACTCAAACCAGAAATCATAGCAGCAATCACGCACTTGAACAATTATATATTCAGAAATATAATTAGAATGGTCAAACACGAAAATTTTACAAAATCTAAACCTTAAATTATTTTACATTTTTTTACGAAACTTTATCATAAAAACTAATTAATTTAAATTTACAATAAACCCTTTTGTTAAAAAAGTTATTTCTTAAATATTGATCCGTTAATTATTTATTTAAAATTTATTTAAACTTATTTCATAACTTTTATCAAAATATATAAATTGTTATTACTGTAAACATGTATTTTAAATAAGTATTTATTTATCGTATTTTTACTCTACATTTTATTTTTTTAATTTATTTCTTTTAAATTTTCAAATAAAAAAAATAATAAATTATTTTGGCGAAACTTAAATTTAAACTAACCCCTCATAAAGAGGATATGAAGAATGTAGCGATCCTGGAAATCACTGGCTTCATCTGTCACAATGCTAATTGATGGAGTAAAGGACACTTTAGCACGTAGTTTCTCATGGAGGACTTCCAGCACCTTCGGTGGGTAGTCATGGTGCAACACTGTGGCAGTGGGTAGTAGCCCCATGTTTCTAACGTTAGCCTGCAAGTCAATAAAAAATTTAAAGTGAGAAAAGTCTTACAAATTGATCTAGGAATGATCTCCCTTCTTACCTGTAAGTATTCACGCAGTTTTGGATGATCGAGTTTGTTCATGGGGATATCTGAAAGCGTGAAAGCTTCCACTAACTCAAAAAGGCCAACATTGCGAGAATCTCGAGCTTCAGTTTGTCTGTTGAAAGCCGAAACAATAGTGCACTGCCTTTCAAAGGTATATCTACAAGTTTCTCTGCTGTCATTCTCTTTTTGGAGTGCAGCAGAGTTTCCGAATGTCGGTCGATAGTTCCCTTGTGAATGTGATCCAAGGTAATATTACAGGCAGTGCAAAACAATTTATCTCTATCTGCATGTAAAGTTCCTAGAGGGTACAGCTTAGCGCGATCAATGCAGCTGATATTCACAGCTTTTTAGACTGCATGATAAAGACGATTGCTCACTAAAAAATGCACCAAAATGACAGGCAGCTTCAACGCATACTTACTACTCACTGGCGTAACTAACGTGTGCGAGTCACAAACACACCAACACACACGCACACTAACTAAACACAGGGTCTTATCAAGACACCGTGATTTTCAACTGACCCTAAATAATATCAGTGAACTTTGTACCTGTCTGTCTATCTCTCACAAACAATGAATCGTGAAGAAAGGACAAGCATGACTGTGTGAGTCATGCTACTCATGCTGTCGTGCACATACATTTCTACAAAAGCTCATTCATTTCGATACATTTCTAGGCATAACAGGCCATGAAACTGAACATTTACAAAGTACATTTTATGTATATTATATTTCGTTACTCATGCACGGGTAAACAGTAGGCCTACAGGCATCTGTTTGAATATATAGCTTTAGCATTCAGTTGCTGTGTTTATTATCAGTTCTTATACTGAAATTTATTGACATTTGTCAATAAATTCGAAAGAAAATATCAATATTTTTTAAAACACGGCATTTCATGAAAAACACGGTGTTTTTTCAAAACGTGAAAAAACACGGTCCGTGGTGCGATCCATGTAATCGTGATTTTCAACTGACCCTAGTCACAACATGTGTATAATTTTAATGTCTATTGGTAAGAGGGGTTCTAATCCCTGAACATATTTACAATCCCGGGATTCAGATTACATTTTGATAAGTTTATTTTTACAATAAAAAAATTAACAAATATAATAAAAAATCAATCGAAATATAATAAATTTTTAAATTAAATAATAAATCGAATAAATAACATTTATTTGTGAAACAAGAATCCTAATCGCGAAATATCTATGCTTAGAAAAGATAATTTGTCAAGAGTGTTATTAATCAAATTGGAGTGGATCTTATTGCATAGGCATCCAGCAGAAGAGAAGACTCTTTTCCGATTCCACAAACAGGAGGAATTGTAAGTAAATATTGATATACACTCTATAAATTGGGCCCTAAATTTCCTGATTGGACTGGAATATTAATCTCATAATTAATCAAGCTTGAATAGGATACCGACTTTGTTGTACGTATTGCAAATGAATTTGAAAAGACAGCCGCAATAACTGCTTGTAGTCGGTACTCTATT
This sequence comes from Girardia tigrina, assembly GCA_001938485.1. Lineage (NCBI taxonomy): Eukaryota > Metazoa > Platyhelminthes > Tricladida > Dugesiidae > Girardia > Girardia tigrina. Next base: position 7,024 of record MQRK01252929.1, on the reverse strand, counting down.
GTAAGATGGTCATTCGATGGTGATGACTCATTTCGTTTTTTTAAACTCTGAGGAATGGGATTATTCACTTCCAAACTTTGTACTTCACCATTTTCTTCTTGCAATGGTTTAAGACGCATCAGTAGGTTTATGCAAAAATTTTTATTATCTTTTTTGCTAACTGTGCTTACGGGTTGTGTAGATATTGAAGGACAACTGATGCTTCATTGTACCGCTGTTCTGAAATTTGCTTTTGAAGAGATTCGAGAAGCTCTTCGCTAAGAAAATGAGATTGTGCTTGGAGCTCTTGTTGAAGAAAATTTATTTTGGCTTCTGCAGTCAAAAACATAGCATAGCTTCTGCATATAGCTGCCAAAGCTATCTGAAATGGTTTCAGTGTAGAAACGATTTTTATCATGATTTCAAAATTTTCATCAGTCAAAAGAATGCTCGCATTCACATCTATCAGAGCTTTTTGAATAGGTGACTTTACAATTATATGTCTCTCCAACATGTTAATTAAACTATCCCAACGAGTTCTGCAGTCTAGAATCAGAGACATATTGCTGGTCATGTTATACTCTTGTCGTATGTAATTAAGTAAAATATCGTACTTCTGTGGTGATCGATCAAATAATTTTACAACCTCTCGAGCTTTTTTATCACTTCTTTTATGTATCCTTTTGAAAATACTTGAGATTGTGAAGAAATTACATACTGAAAAGAGGGTTGTAATACTTTGAGACTAACGATAAATTGACAGTTTTCTTCATCTTCATTTTCACAAAAATCTGGTTCTTCCAATGTTGCGGCGACTACTTCAGGAACAATAGTGTATTTCTTCTTTGCACAAAGTACATCCATTACAGCAAGATAAAAACTATGTGCGTTGCACAGCTGTTACAGTGGACCATTAATATCACCCAATTTCACCATCATTGCACATCCATAAGTTGTTACACACAAAATTTCATTTTCAAAATGAATTCCAAACTCCAACAACTTTACTTTTTTAAAATTCTTACATCGCTCAGATGAAAATACTCCACATATTCGAGCCAAGCCAAGATTCCAAACTTGGGTTCAACTAAGAATATTTATGTTAAGGTAACACTTGTTTCTGGTTGATTTCAATTCCTCCATAGTAAGGCTGAAAAGTTGCCTTATTTCTTTCTCGATTTAGGGCTCATAAACGACTTTTTCTCGAAATATTTCCACTTATTGACATACTTTATTCTTACTAGTATCTGAAAGCTAGGAATGTCATACCCAAGGACTTTCAGGCACTTGCGCAGATCCACTAAAAGGACGAAAACCAAAAATGGCAATCAATGAAGAGCTACCATTCTCGCGAGCACGGTATCAGTAAATCGATTACACAAGGCAGACGAGAAATGATTGAGAATTGACATATTATTGGTGTTTTATTGGTATCTGATTACAATTCTTAGCTTCAATTTTTCTCTTCAAAGTTTCGATTCCATGCTGTGTCTTCATGTTTACTTGTAACCCTTCCATTGATCCACGATTGCATTTCGAAAGACTTTTTTAAAACATTTTCAAAAACAATTTCAAAACACTTTTAAAAATTATTTTCTATCTTAGTAAGATTTAAAAATAATTTTTTATCAAATAATGCTAAAAAAATATTTTAAATTCTTACTAAGCTACAAGCTTATAACCAAAAAATATTTACTAACCTTTTTTTGGATATAAGTTAGTAAGATAGAAAGTAATTTTTAAAAGTAATTTTTCATAAAAAAAGTTGTGATAACCATATTAACGAAACCAGTAATCCCGGGATTAATGGTCAAAATTCCCGGGATTTCGAGACACCGGTTTGGTAATCTATATAAATACTTAATTATTTTAATTTAATCTTACATTGCTTTTACTGGAACTAGATTTACTTGTCGACACGGAATATTTGGTCAACCAATTATACTTCCTCTAAATCAGCTTCCTACGCAAGAAGAAGTATTTAAGTGTTTCTTGTGGTATTGCTATTAATATTACGAAGCTTCATTGCAAATAGTGTTTAAGTAAGATATTATGAAAGTCGTTGCAGCTGATGTAATCGCCATCTGGGAAAAGCCAGCATGCTGGCGAATAAATGGAATGTGACTGCGAATTAGGATGTCTATATAATCAGTACTGGTTATTTTTGAGGATTTGAATTTAAGTTCCAGCTTTCCTGAGTAAAAAAATGCAGCCCAAGTCAGCACAGATCCACCGCCAAAATTGCGTTTGGTGAAAAACTGTGGACTGTTACGCAAATCTCTCCAAAAGCTGTGTTTTCCATCCAGCCTATCGAGAGTCCATTTTTCTCGTCACTCCAAATGATCTACTGACACATTACGTAAAGAACTTACCGTTCTCCAGTCTCTCTTCATGTGCAGGCGAGCAAATTCCATACGATCAATTTTATGTCGCTGTAGAAGCCTTGGTGCATCAGCCATTTTAGCTCGGATTATGTGTGGATTTTGTTGAATAGTTCGCCAAATACATGCTTTAGTCGTATGACATTGTGGTTGATTTGCTAACATTGAGGTTGAGAAGTCGATTGATGTCATTACAGGAGTTTTGACTATTTAATACTTCATTCGCAATTCTTCCTTCAGTACGTTGAAATAATTTCCTCGTACGACATTGTCTCTTTTTCATACCATAAATTTCCGTATTCTTCAAAAAATTGATGATCGCGTCTAATGTTCACTGTAATTTTCGTGCAATCTCAAGAATGCCGAGATTTGCATCTCGATATGCTTTAATACTTGCTTGTTCTTCGACACTTAATTACCTTGCGGCATGGCCAATAGTATGATCAATATACTATTAAAAAGTAAGATACTTTTGTCATTTAATTCTGACTTCAACTTTTTTTAAAAATATTTTTTTTCAAAATAAATTATTTTTTGCCGAGATATATTACTTGATATGTGATACTCTTTATATTACTTTTTTATAATATTAAATTTTTATTAAATTTTTATGTCAAAAGACAAATAAATTAAAATTCAAAATATAATTATAAATAAATAAATAGCAGTTTTCCGCCCTGTTGGGTTCTTGATCAAAATTAAGATTCATTAACACCAAATTGTATTTATAACACAAATAACAATTATTTAAACAATTTTTCTAAGGAACTTTCGTTTTATTTTCACCAGATTCTTTATACATAAAAATATGGAATTATAAATACTAATAAACTATTTATTCGTTTCATTTGTTTTACCTGTCTACATTTTTGAAATACAATTTACGAATTTAAAATACAATTGTTATTATTTAAAATACAATTTGAATTGGTGCAATTACTTTACAAAAGATATTTATCATTTTAAACTTATTTTTTTAGTTATAATTGTTTAGAAAACTTTTGATTTTAAATATTTCCTTATTTTAGAGATTATTTATAAAAATTAATTATTTCAAAAATTTTATAGAGTGAACCTGTCCTTCACATTCTCCCCGTTTTTTGAAATTTTTAAATTTTTCAGCATTCTGCATTATTTGTTTATTATTTGTTTATTATTCAGCATATAACTCCTATCATGAATCTTTTCTATGATTTCATATTGTCCCTCAAATCTTTCTTCACTCTTAATTCTTATTTCATTCTGTATCCAGACCATATCTCCAACCTTGTATACTCTTTTCGTCTCATTTCCTTCCGGAATGTTCTTTACTTTTATTCTTGGTCTTGTATCATCTCGGTTTATTTTACTTCCATTGTACCACTGTAGCCTGTCTATTTTCTTACCAAACACCACTTCCGCTGGACTGCACCCAATTATTTTTATGTTTTGTTGTGTTAAATGCGAATTCCACTTCTGGTAATATATCTACCCAACTCATGGCATTCCTTTCCTTCAAACTTGCTTGAATGAATTCTCACATGGTCTTGAATTGTCTTTCGATTATTCCATTTGTATTGTGGTGATATGGACTAGAGAAAATTATTTTAACGCCTCTAGTCTCCAACATTTCTCTAACTTTTTTTGCCTTGAAACTCTTACCACAGTCAGCATGTATCTCCTTTGGTGTACCAAATTTTAATATCCATTTTTGTAATATTGTTTGTACAATTGTTTCTTCGTCCTGTCTCTTGATTACCGTCAAGCTAATATACTTGCTAAAGTGATCTATCATTCCGAGAATGTATCTTTCTCTTCTTACTGTCTCATGCCACGGTCCAAATATATCTATATAAACCTTTACAAATATTTCTGACGCTGTTATTTTAACGTTTTCTTCCTTTGTTTTCGTGGTCATTGTTTTTGTCTGTTGACACTCTATGCATGTTCCTACTGCCTCTTTTACTGTTTTCTTTTCTTCTTCCATGTCCAACTTGCCCCTCAGATATTCGTATACTTTTCTGCTCCTGCATGACACAATAATCTATGTGTATGTATGATTAAATCAAATCGTTCAGTTTTTCTTTTGGTACTCATTCTTTTTGGCCTGTTCTCGCTTCGCTCCTCGTAGTCACTGCTAACAATCTGGTCTTATTCTTACCCATTTTAGCTTCTTCATGTTCCATTTGACACTGGGTACACGTATCGCAATTTCGTCTGGATAGAATATCCGCGTTATTGTGTAGTTCTCCTTTCCTGTATTCTACTTCTATATCTAAACTAGTCAAGTAATTTATCCACGTTTGAAATTGAGCTGTTAATGGTTTCTTTGTATGAAGCATGAACGTTATAGCTTTATGGTCCGTTCTCAGTTTAATTTTTTTCCCGTACAAGTAATGATTGAAATGTTGGTAGAAGTAAAAAATTCCCAAAAGTCCTTTCCTTTTTATGGAATATCCTTTTTCGCGTACTGACATAGAATAAGATCCATATGCTATTACTTGCTCCTTGTCTGATTCACCTATCTGTGATAGTACATCCTCTATGCTGTCAAAACTAGCGTCTGTATCTAGAATAAACTGTTTCTTGAAATTTGGAAAACTGTTAATAATTCTTTCTTCATGTCCTGAAAAGCTATTTCACATGCATCTGTCCAAATTAATTTTTCTTTATTCAAGTGACACATTCCTTCCAATATTTTGACTTTCTTCACATATCCGTTTATAAACCATCTGTAAAAATTGTAAATTCCTAGAAAACTTCTTAAATTTTTGATACATGAGGGTCTTTGAAAATTCTCAATTGCTGATATTTTCTCTGGATCTGTCTGTATTCCTTTGTCATTTATAACACGTCCTAAGAATTTTACTTCTTGTCGTAATATTTTACATTTCGATGGTTTGATTTTTAATCATGTCTCTTTTATTCTTCCAATTACTTCTTTGACTACGTTAAAATGTTCTTCCTTTGTACTTTTTGCTATTAATATGTCGTCCAGATAAACTGATGCTCCCTTCTTTATCGGTTTTAATACTTTGTTCATTAGTTGCGAAATGTTCCTGGGGCTGCTGCTATCCCGAAGGGCATCTTTTTAAAACAGAATTGTCCTGATTTAGTGGAAAACGCCGTTTTTTCCTGTGATTCCTTATCCAATTCTACTTGGAAGTACTCCTTTCCTAAGTCTATTGTGCTGAAATGTTTGGTTCTATGTAGTCTATCCATCATTTCCGCTATATTTGGCATGGGGAGTGTCTGTCTCTTTGTGATAAGGTTTAACTGTCTGAAATCTCAACACAGTCTGATTTCGTCCTTGTATTTTTTCCAAACACATACTATTGGTGTGTTCCATTGTCAATTGCATGGCTTTATTATTTAATTTTCTTCTAGTTTTTTTATTGCTTCCTCGAGTTTGTCCTCCAAGTGTACTGGCTGTCTTCTCGGTTTTATGTTTATAGGTCCTCCTGTTGTTTCTATTCTGTGTCGCAATACGTTTGTACAGCCGATATCCCAGTTATTTGCCATTGTAAAAGTAACGAATTCTACGAATTATCAGGTAAGTGATAAATTCGTTAACTTTACTATAAGTAAAATAATAGATCAGCGAGTGAACTAAGATAATCAAAAAAACAGTATTCGATTAACCTAGTTGTATATATCATAAAAAAATAATAGTAAAAAAAACAAAACAACTCTTTAATACAAAAAAATTGAATAGACATATATTGTAACATCAGATCAACATCCTAAGTGATAAGTCATAATCATATATTTAAAAATGTTTGAAATTATTGATTTTTTTTGGCATTAATTATTATTAAAAGCATTATTATTTATATTATTTTTGACATTAACTATTGAAGACATTGTCTGATACAGTACACCTGCTTGTAATAGTAGGTATACTCAATAAGGCACCTCTATATTTCCGACTACCGATATGGCCCGTAACCAGGACGACATTTTCTGAAAATATTTCCATTGTTGCAAGAAATTCATGGCCTGGGTGTAATTTAGATCCCTCAATCATTTTATTGAATGATTTAGCCATAGTTATTTAAATTTTGGGTATCTAGAGTCTATTTTTAACGGAAAATTTTATTTAATAACACAAATAACAATTATTTAAACAATTTTTCTGAGGAACTTTCATTTTCTTTTGACCAGATTCCTTATGCATAAAAATATGGAATTATAAATACTGATAAGCTATTTATTCGTTTCATTTGTATTAAGAACATCAATTTGACTTTTCATATTTTTATTCACACAACAATTTGGATTATGCTTAAGACAATCTTTGTCAAAACTTTTGTACGATTGTATTCTAAACTAAAATGATTAATGAATTAATTCTTATTATTTTTAGCAAACGGAGATATAAATAATTTATTAAAATATTTACTCAAAACTTATTGAATAAAAATTAAAATGATTATTAATTATTTTAAAAATATTAATTTGATTTATTTATTAAAAATTGTAAAAAAATAATTAACTTATTCAAAATTTTACCATTATTTGATTTTAAAAATAAATTTAAATATTACATATTTTTTGATAATAATAATTAAAATATTAATCCTCCATCTGGGTAGGAGAGACACAATTCCAAATCAACATACAACATTCAAACATAAAACATCAAACATTCAGAATATTCTTCACAATTTGTTTTACATGTCTAC